>WSFP011511518.1:0-13064 GCA_009831015.1 Picea engelmannii | reverse complement strand
GAATTGCTCTGAAATTTTTCCATTGCAATTATTAAGCAAGAGAACTAGATGGGCACTATCCTCAATATAATCCTCTACTTGATTTATTGGGCAAACAATCCATGGATTTGGCTTCTTTCTTTCCTATTCATTAGTAATCCATCATGCAGAGTCTTGCACCATTATGGTTGTTTTGTCCAGAAACCTAATCCGATGCCAACCAAAAAGGAGACATCAGAATAATATGATTGCATCTTCATGACATAAACCATCTAGCTTCTTTGGCCACAAAAAGTGAATCTATCTAGCATTTTTTAGAAATTGTGTGAAAACAAGAGATTAATTAGACGAGATTATTAGTTCCGAGTGGATAGTGGTTTGGGTTTATGATGGTTTGGGTTTTTGAAAGTTTGTTATTCTTATCAATCCATCAACTTTCAATTTTCTTTAATTATGCCGAAAGGTGTACACCTATTGACAATGGGCACATTTAATGATCTTTTAACCATAAATTTCAATCGTATGATTATCAATTGAATATGCTAGCATATTCTTAGTCTTCGTTCCAAATAAATGAATGATATCTCATGTTCATAACTTTCTAGAATTTTTAAAAGCTTCTGTTAACCTGTTTAATGTGACCATCTAATTGACACATTGAAATGATTAACAAACTTAATTGAAATTACAAATTTACTCAACTATTAACTTTTTATCATTTTTACTTCCCATTCTTTACCAAATAATGGTGCGTTTGCTTAATCTATGGAGGGATCTATGAAAGGTCATCTAGGTAACGTTACACATTTGCTTCCCCTTCTTTACGAAATAATGCTACGTATGCTTAATCCATGGAGGACCATCCAAGTAATGTTTCATACAGATGGAATATGTGTCACAACCAATTTTATTTTTAGCATCGTCTTAGTGCGCAGAGGGATGTCCAGATAATATTTCATATACCTGACGGGCATGTCACAACCAATTTTATTTTTAGCATTGCTTAGTGCATGGAGGGTTGTCCAGATAACGTTTCATATACCCGACGGGCTTGTCACAACATTTTTTCTTCTTTAGTCTGTAATTACAAGCCAAAACCATTAGGCCTATCTTCGTGTGTTTCTTGCAAAACCAGAGAAAGAAATGTACAGAGAAATGACTTCTCTTTTATTTAACTCGGTGGTTGTGTGATTGACAATTCGCAGAGAAAAGAAGGGAAGTGTGAGTGATTATTGTGATTGGAATGCTATGAAGGTTTTTGCATGATAGAGTAACAATTCCATCATGTGCATGTGGTTTACTTCCTTGATGTCATACACGAAGAGATGAGTAAGTTTCAATGGAGGAATTTTAGTTTTTTTTAAGACCCGAGTTTTTATTTATAAACCTATTAAAATATTAGGGTTTTTCTTTTAAAAATATCAGAGTTTCTCACAACAAAGATATATATTTGGGAAGTTTCTGTAAATCTTTTATTGTTAGAAATATCAACCTGTGATCAACCTGACTCAAAAAAAATATAGGTTGATGTTCATATTATTTGTTTCATCTTACCAGTCGTAAGCCTTTCGGCGTTCACCAACACTGAGTTAACTGCTGTGTTAGTACATACTCACTTTTATAATATCTTACTAGATACCCACTTTTAGGATAGCTTATTTATGAATTTTTAGTAGAAATGTAGTGTATCAGAAAGTTTCTATACATTGAAAATAAAAAGTAAAGCGATTTGCAGATTGCTTTAACCTAAAACATTCAATAAATAAATATACAAAATATACGAAATCTATAACTCACTGAAAATTTCATGTGGCAAATAGTAGCTTGTGTCTATAGAATGGAGTCCCATACAGAAATAAAGGAGTGGAAATAGCCATCACCACTGTAACCATCCTGAATCAGAACCTATCTTATGTTCTCTTTGATGTACGCAATAACTATAACTGCTAAGAGTATTTCAATAGAGAACTAGAAAGACCAGTGATATTCTGGAGCAAGGGGAGTTTGTGGTGATCGAGTAGAAGTAGGTCCATTGGAATACAATGTAGTGGACACTCTAGAGCAGAAGATTTTTCGGTACTCAAACTTTGATAGTTGTTGTCCACGGCTAGGGCAGGTCCTTGCATGCAGACTGCCTCATGTCTACACGCAACACCACCTCACCTCATGTCAATGTCAGTGTATTAATTAAATCGATCTAGGTTGAATTAATTAAATGTCAGTATGTTTGTGTATTACATTGAAGTGATAATGCTCGCGGCCACCCCGACAATAACACTTGAATATTGATATCCAATCAAATTTAAAATAAATAATTTATTTGATTTAATTTATATGCTATGATGTGTTGTTTTAAAGTTTCCTTGTCTTAAACTATAGAACTCCACCAAATATTAAAAATTCAAACAACAACTAATAGGGATTCAATGCTCAACTGATCGCTATAGTACCTAGGCAGGGACTAATAAGTTCAACACAACCGTGATATTATGACATGAGATTAGATGTGTAACATCTTGCTCATGTCCACTTGTGTAATGTCCCCAATTAGCTTATGGAAGATATTATGAAATTATTGTTTCTTCTTAAATGAATGTGTTGTTAACATTTTATAGGATATCTTATTTAATGGCAAATATTGCCAAACATATAGCAAGCATTTATTACACAATATTAGAGCATATAACCATGGCATCTTATTATGGATGAGAACTCTCAAGAGAACTCCCAAATCAATACAATGATAAATAATGGCTGTAATGAGTTGGTTTCCAAGAAACATCACAATCTACTACAGAAACAACACAAGAAACCTCGAATGATGTCAATATATGAAGCCCAAGGCTCTCCAAGCCCTACACTACTATGCTCTAGTGATGTTCATTATACATGTGGCCCTCCAACTCTTCATAAGACCTCACACACCTGATTTGTTGCAAACCCCCAATCTACTAGGGTCCTTGTGGGACACTTACAGGGTGTCTGTGGGGCCTCACGTGGAGACACTTTCTTAACCCACACACCTCTAACTACACCTGCAATGGAATGTTTTTTCTCAAAACACCAATAAAATCTCTCGCTACAAGAGTACTCAATAAGATATCAAATCATAATGCCAAGGGGAAGGGTTTCTCCTCTATTTATCCTTCTTCTGGACCTTCTAGATCTTTCCCCCATTTTGACCAAATCAAATATTTTCCCTCCAACTCCATTTAAATATAATTGTTTATTTTATTTAATGTCACTTTTAGGGATTGTCAATATTTTTACCTAGTGACACCTCCTTGAATCCATTTTTCCTTGTTGACTATATAATACGAGAGTTGTATAGGCTATTGAGTCACCTCCCATCACAATCAATTGGAAGGGGACATTACTCTAATGTACCCCAAACACTGTCACACACACAAAAAATTGTTTGTACAATTATCCTTGCATAGTTTCAAGATTCAAGCAATTAAGTCTTCTGTTATAAAGCTTGAGTCTGAAATTTTGTTAGAGACCTTAATGTCGTTGATTGTCTTTACTATGCAACTTAAAACTTCCTACTCGATGATACAATAAGTGTATACTCCTCCCTTCAATGTTATTTAAAGTCTTGTAAAAATTACCAATATTTTCTTATTTGATGATGTCTATAACACAAGCACAGATTTAACTATACGAGCGACTTGTAAATAGGTATGTTACTTCCATACTCCTAATTGGCAGGAAGATTCTCCAATCAACACACAACAACTCCTGAAATCGCGAAAAGTGACAAGCATTTTAGGATTTCGCAAATACAATAGCCAACATCAACGCACAACAATTCCCGAAATCGCGAAAAGTGACAAGCATTTTAGGATTTCGCAAATACAATAGCCAACATCAACGCACAACAATTCCCGAAATTGCGAAAAGTGACCAGCATTTTAGGATTTTGGAGTTCAGGATTTCGCGAGTACAGAAGCCAAAAATCAACAAATATAAACCTCTAAAATGAGAAACAAAGGGAAGGTTGGACTAGCACTTCAGGGTTTCATGGTTCGAAACTTCGTGAGTTCAAGTGCCCCAAACTTCAACATACACGGACTTCTGAAATGCGAAAAGGAAAAGTGGGGCCCACATTTCGGGGTCTCGAGGTTCAGGACTTCGTGAGTTCAAGTACCCAAACAACAACATATGCAAACTTCCGAAATGTGAAAAAGGAAAGGTGAGACCCGCATTTTGGGGTTTCAGGGTTCGGGACTTCGTGAGTTCCAGTTCCCAACCATCAACATTACACAAACTTCTGAAATGTGAAAAGGAAAGGTGGGGCCTGCATTTCGGGGTTTCGGGGTTCGGGACTTCGTGGGTTCCAGTGCCCAAACATCAACATAAACAAACTTCCGAAATGCGAAAAAAAATGCCCAACACTTCAGGATTTCGGGGTTCACAATCCCGCGATTTCAAAAGCCAAAACATCAAACACAAACAATTCCCGAAATTGCAAAAAGGAATGTGGAACTAACATTTCAGGATTTCGGGGTTTGGGATTTCACGGTTTTCAAAAACCAAACAACAATGCACAACCACTCCCGGATTCTGAAAAGGTGAAAGGATGTGGAACCAACATTTTGGGATTTCGGGATTCGAGGTTTTGGGGTTTCAAAAACCAAACAACACACAACCACTCCTGAATTCTGAAAAGATGAAAGGATGTGGAACAAACATTTCGATATTTTGGGATTCGGGGTTTCAAATCCCAAACAACAACACACAACAACTCCCGAATTCCAAAATGTTAAAGGATGTGGGACCAACACTTCGGGATTTCGGGGTTTGGAAAAGCAAGGGAACTTTGCATATATGTAACGAGCAAGTTCCAAAAGCCAAAATTCACAATTATTTTCATAATTCTAATATTTTTTCCTTGTACTGGTATTATTACTTTCGTTCTGTGAAACAGTGGTGTAGAAGGATTCAATATCCATTACCTAATAGAATTCTAAAAAATCTAAACTTAAGAGTTTATACACATATAATCTATAAAAGGGTACAATAGGACAACAGTTTTTCTTTATAAAGTAATTTCTCTTATAATCATTTAGAGTCTCTTTTAAACAAGGCATTAAACATCAACAATACTAGATCTCTGCATCTATGTAAATACATGAATAACAATATCATTCCATCAAAGTTTGGAAATTATAATTGATGATCTGAGGGATCTGAGTTTGGTTTCCGGGGCTCCCAGAATTTTTTAACTTCCCGAATTTTTGTACAGCCATTATTTTGACTTCGGATTAAACCTAACCCATAGATGGATCGACATTCTTAAACTCAAATTCTATAAAAATAAATTTGCCTAGCACTTCTAGATTTTGGGAGGGACCACTCCAAAATTTAGATTGTGATTGTACATTTAATACCACGATAAATGTCATCCATTGAAAGAATTATTTCAAATTTAGAAACAATTAGATGCATAGTATTAGTTACACACAAAACATCCAAGAACAGAGAGGGAAAGGTTTACATTAACGCAATTAGATATAATCACACAGCAGATACCTGCCATCAATCAAAACATAGCCATTCAAAATAGAGAGGGGTAGATCAACATATCTAAATCCAATCCGCGAGAAGACAAAGGGAACAACCACGTTCCTCCCAACCGTAGAATAGGGCATCCAAAGTCACTTGCCCAATTCGCCCCCTAGCCTGACCATGAATCCATGAGGGCGAACTTGGAAAATCCTCCTCAACAATGTCCTTCAATTCCAACAGTTATCCTCTTGCCTCACACTTACTCAACAATGCTCATAACATCAAGATAATTTTGTTTCAACAATCTCCTCTTGCTTCACACTCAATCTGCAATGTTCATAACAACAAGAGAACTCAGAAATCTTTTCCCAGCATTCTTGGCAGTGTCCTGCCTCCTCGCATAAGCTATTTATCAAAAAAAAATTGGCCCAAGTCTTTTTCCCTCCTTTGCGTATTTTCACAGCTTTCTTAATACCTGATTCTCAAGGGTTTCCAGTGGCCAAATCTCTGATTTTCCACTTGTAATAATCATCCCAGAGGTAGTTCCAACTTGTTCCCCACTCATGGAGTCATGGTAAACTAATTTTTAACATGGTTGTTCCATTTGTCCTCCTGTAGTTAATATAAATATTCGGTTGAGATACAAGTGTCATAGTCAAATAGTTAGTTGATTCCAAACAAATCTCTACCCAATAGTCACAATAAATAAATACAATTATTAAATTCGAAATTCAGAATTGCCATAAATGGAAAAAAGTTTTCAGACTCGAATTTGCCAAAAACGGAAATAAATTTCCACCACACAAAAATAAAATTATTTTATTTTGGGGGGATGTCACATCCTTTCGCCCTTTAGTAAAACACTGTCCGCAGTGTTCATTCCATTCCTGGAACAGGATTGGATGAGATTTCCACAAATCTCCTTCCAATTCCCAAGTGGCCTCCTCACGACTAAAGTGCTTCCATTGCACCTTTACCTGAGCGACGACTCTGTTCCGAAGTGCTATTTCTCTCCAGTCTAGAATGCGTGGGGGTTCTACCTGGAACTAACCTTCGGGTTCCACCTACACCAATTCCAATCAATCATATGAGTAGGGTCATGAATATACTTTTTCAACAAAGATACATGAAACACATTATGAACTCTTAGATTAGCTGGAAGTGCAAGTTGATATGTTACGGGTCCAATTCAAGCTAATATCTCAAAGGGCCCACAAAACCTGGGTGCCATCTTGGCACAGTTCCCTAACTTCAGCGAGCTTTTTCGGGCATTGACCTTCAAGTAAACATGATCTCCCACTTGAAATTCCACATGTCTTCTTTTCTAATCCGCATAGCTCTTTTGTCTGTCCTCTGCTTCTTTCAAGTTCTTTTGTACCTTCCTTACCCTGTTCTCCATTTCTTGGAGCATGTCTGGTCCAACCATGAGTCTGTCAGCCAGGTTATCCCAACTAACTAGAGTGGTACACTTTCTACCATACAGTATTCCAAAAGGGCTCAACCTAGCCGAAGTTTGGTACCCATTGTTATATGCAAATTCTACCAAGTATAGGTAGTCTTCCCATTTGTTCGTCTTTTTTCTTACATACATGCGGAGCATATCCTCCATGATTTGGTTTGTCCTTTTGGTATGTCCATCTATTTGTGGATGATAACTCATACTAAAATTCAAATTAGTATTTATCCCTGCAAACAATTCCTTCCAAAAGGTAGATGTGAATTTTACGTCTCTATCTGAAATCACCATTTTAGGAATACCATACAGTCTAAAAATTTATTTCATGAATATTTTAGCAATATTAATAGCTTTAAAAGTAGACTTTACAGGAAGAAAGTGTGCAGAATTACTGAGTTTATCGATTACAACCATGATTGAATCATTTTGTTTCTGAGTTTTAGGCAAACCTGTTATAAATTCCAGCAATATGGTCTCCCATTTCCATTCTGGTACTTGTAATGGCTATAATAGGCCAGCTGGATGCTGTTGTTCGGCTTTAAGCTGCTAACAATCTTGGCACCTAGCCAAGTACTCTGCTTCTTCGCCCTTCATATTAGGCCAGTAAAATAATTTTCTGAGTGTTGTTATTGTTTTCTGGTAACCTGGATGGCCAGAGTATGGTTTCTTATGCACTTTGTCTAAAATAGTTAATTTTAGCTCTGATGAATCTAGTATGTAAAGTTTGTTTTTAAATATTAATAGTCCCTTCTTGTCGATACTTATATCTGGTTTATCTGAGTTTGCGATACTATTTTGAAATTCTCCCATTATCTTAGTGTAATTTCCATCGTTGATACTTGCCATCCTTATTCTTTGTTCCAGATCGCTTTCTTCCCTGCTGATGTTTATCTCAAATAACCCATGGATTTTGTGGCTTAAAGCATCTGCTACTTTATTTTCCTTACCCTTGATATGTCTGACCTCGAAGTCAAATTCGCTCAGGAAGGCTAGCCACCTTTCTTGTCTTGCATTAAGGTCTGGTTGGTTAAACAGATATTTCACCCCGCTATTATCCATTAATAGTAAGAATTTTCTACCCATTATATAGTGTCGCCACATTTTTAAGGCATGTATTACTGCTGCCAATTCTAAGTCATGAGTGACGTAATTTTGCTCGTGTTCCTTTAATTTCTGGGAATCATAACAAATCACGTTCCCTTCCTGAGTTATAACACCACCTAGTCCCTCTTTACTTGCATCAACGCATACTGTGAAGTCTTTATCTGGGTTTTCTACCTTCAAGATGGGTGTCGATGTCAATAATTATTTTAGCTTGTTAAAACTATATTGACACTTTTGCGACCAATTAAACTTGGTCCCTTTCTTTTTTAATGACATGATAAGGTAGGCTATCTTGAAGAAACCTTCTATAAATCTATGATAATATCCGGTGATTCCCATGAATGACCGGATATCTGCCACATCCTTAGGCACTAGCCATTCCATAATGGCTTTTATCTTTTCCGGGTCTACGGAAATACCTTCTAAGGAAATGACATGTCCTAACTATTGTATTTCTTTTTGATAAAAATCACATTTGTCAAATTTTGCGTATAGTTTGTGTTTCCTTAGTGTTTGCAGAACTATTCATAAGTGTTCATCATCTTCCTCCTCCCTTTTAGAATAAACCAGAACATTGTCGATAAATACTACTACAAACTTGTCTAAGTACTCGCTGAAAATGTTGTTCATCAAGCACATAAATGTGGCCGCTGCATTAGTGAGTCTGAAAGGTATGACTACAAACTCGTAGTGTTCGTATCTTGTACGAAAATTTGTTTTGTTTATGTCCTGGTCCTTTATCCTAACTTGATGATAACCAAATTGTAAATCCAATTTTGAGAAGATATTGGCCCCACCAACTTGATAGAACAGATCATTTATCTGTGGTAAGGGGTATTTGTTCTTAATGGTCACTTTGTTCAATTGTCTATAATTGATACATAGTCTTAGAGTACCATCTTTCTTTTTCACAAAGAGGACTCGTGCACCCCATGGCGAAACACTTGGTCTGATATACTCTTTATCCAACAATTCCTGTAATTGTATTTTTAATTCTATCAGTTTTGATAGACTCATTTGGTAGGGTGCTTTTGAGATAGGGGTTGATCCAGGTAGTAAGTCTATGGAGAAATCTATTTTTCTCCTAGGAGGCAATTCTGGTATCTCATTAACAAACATGTCTCTAAATTCACGTAGGACAAAAAAGTCTTCTAACTTGGGGTTATCTTCTTTTTCTAATAGATTCGTTACTTGGATGGCATAAACTTGGAATCCCTTTCTAATACATTTCTTGAATTGCATCGCTAAAACTTGTTTGACTGACACAGGTTTTGGTATACCTTGGGCTGTTCTAACAGTACCAAAATTATATTTGTAGCTAAGTATCTTTATATAACAGTCTAGTACCGCTTTGTGTTGTGCCAACCAATCCATCGTGATAATCATATCATAATATCCTAGTGGTAGGATGTTCAGATTGGTCCTTATCTTTTGACCATCTAAGCTGAACTCAAGATCAGAAATAAAGTTAACTACTTTTCTTTTAGTACCTGTTGCTAGTTGTACAAGCCAATATTTTTTGTGCTTTTGTTTCTTAAGTTTATTCAACTCTACTACATCGAGAGTAATATAAATTAACGTAGCTCCAGGGTCAATTAAAATAGAAATTCGAGTGTCATGGATTTTACCTTCGATTTATACCACCGAGGATTGGTGGTCAGCTTATCGACCATCTATGGCTACATTTATCCGATGCAAACATCTGCCCATGTCTCCCACTATCGAGGCTTCTTGTAAATTGTGAACAACAGTTTTGTTTGTTGTAATTAAACATCGACAGTTCTTCCTTACATGAGGCTCTCCACACTCCCAACACTTTAATGGCTAGCGAGAGTTATCCCCAAACTTCTTCATTCCTAGGTTTACCTGTTTACCACTACCTTGCGTATTCAGATGATTGGAGTGAAAATCCTTCCTTGGGAAACCTTTTTCTTGCATTTCGATAAGGAGTTGGATGGTATCCCTTCTTCTGCTAGTTTATTCCATCTTTTTTATTATCCTTCCAGGTCTTGGGAAACTCTACCTGTTGTTTATACTGGTCATAGCACATTCGTGCTTTCCTGAATACCTCACTCAAGGATTTGGGGTTTTCAAACTCAATTCTGTCCCTGTAGGACTGTGGTAAATAGCTTAAGAATCATTGGATTTTTACCTTATCCTTCCGGATGTATGGTACAAACCTTAGTAGTTTCATAAATTTATTTATAAGGTCCTCCATCGTCATTTGTCAGAGTCGTAACTCATAAAATTCTTTCGTCTTCCTTTCATAATAGATTTCAGAAAGGTATTGTTTCTTAAAATACTTCTTAAAGTCAGACCATTCCAGTTGTTTCTCCTTTAGGCCCTTGGCCAATTTCAGGTCCTACCACCAAATGTTGGCCTTCCCCTTCAGATCGTAGATGGCCATTCTGAGCTTCATGTTACTGGAATAGTTGTAGATTTGGAAGTATTTTTTTATGTCCAACAACCATGCCTCGACTTCTTCTCCTGTCCTAGATTCTCCATCAAAAGTAGCTGGTTTAATATTTTTAAATTCTCCTTCAAGGTGGTCTGTCCGTTTTCTTTTTTTGTCTGGTATGGTTTTGTCTTCAGCTAGAGGTGTCCCTTTAGACGAACTGTCTCCTTTTTTTGTCTATGCACCAGAATTCTTGGAGGCCCTTTTGCTGACCTCTTCGTCGTGGTTATCATATTTTTGGATTTTCTTGGCTACTATACTATGCAGCAGGACTTCATTTATCTCTTGTTGTTCCTGCTATGCCTTCTCCAATTTTTCATTGTCGACCTTGAAAACCTATAGTTAACAATAAGGTTCCTCATTGTTTCCAACACCTCCGTGGGTGAGCTTCCATCAATGTTCTGCCTTGGATCTCCAGGAGGTCCTTGTTGCGGATTCTCTTCCACCCTAATTTCTGCACCTTCTTGAGCTGCCATTATTCAACACAAAACAGAAAAGCCTTCTGTTTGTAGTCCACAAGATTTATTAGTTTTTTCATAAATCAGAATATATACTAAGTAATTAATGTGGCCCTGTTCAGGCCCAGTGTTGTAACTTTTGCTCTGATACCATATGTAATGTACCCCAAACACTGTCACAATTTTTTTTGTTTGTTTGTACAATCATCCTTGCATAGTTTCGAGATTCAAGAAATTAAGTCTTCTATTATAAAGCTTGAGTCTGAAATTTTGTTAGAGACCTTACTATTGTTGATTGTCTTTACTATGCAACTTAAAACTTCCTACTCGACAATACAATAAGTGTATACTCCTCCCTTCAATGTTATTTAAAGTCTTGCAAAAATTACGAATATTTTCTTATTTGATGATGTCTATAACACCAACACAGATTTAACTATACGAGTTACTTGTAAATAGGTTTGTTACTTCCATACCCCTAATCGGGAGGAAGATTCTCCAATCAACACACAACAACTCCTGAAATCGCGAAAAGTGACCAGCATGTCGGGATTTCGGAGTTCAGGATTTCGCGAGTACAACAGCCAACATCAACGCACAACAATTCCTGAAATTGTGAAAAGTGACTAGCATTTCGAGATCTTGAAGTTCGGGATTTCGCGAATACAACAACCAACATCAACGCACAACAATTCCTGAAATCGGAAAAAGTGACCAGCATTTCGGGATTTCAGAGTTCAGGATTTCGCAAGTACAGAAGCCAAACATCAATAGATAAAAACCTTCAAAATGAGAAACAAAGGGAAGTTTGGACTAGTGCTTCGGGGTTTTGGGGTTCGGAACTTCGTGAGTTCAAGTGCCCTAAACTTTAAAATATACGGATTTCTGAAATGTGAAAAGGAAAAGTGGGGACCGCATTTCAAATTTTCGAGGTTTGGGACTTCGTGAGTTCAAGTACCCAAACAACAACATATGCAAACTTTCGAAATGCGAAAAAGGAAAAGTGAGACCCGCATTTCGGGGTTTCGGGGTTCGGGACTTCGTGAGTTCTAGTGCCCAACCATCAACATTACACAAACTTTCGAAATGTGAAAAGTAAAGGTGGGGCCCGCATTTCGGGGTTTCAGTGTTCGGGACTTCATGGGTTCTAGTTCCCAAACATCAACATAAACAAAATTCCAAAATGCGAAAAAAATGCCCAACACTTCGGGATTTCGGGGTTCGAAATCCCGTGACTTCAAAAGCCAAAACATCAAACACAAACAATTCCCAAAATTGCGAAAAGGAATGTGGAACTAACATTTCAGGATTTCGGGGTTCTAGGTTTCACAGTTTTCAAAAACCAAACAACAACACACAACCACTCCCGAATTCCAAAAAAGTGAAACGATGTGGAACCAACATTTCGGGATTTTGGGATTCAGGGTTTCAAAAACCAAACAACAACACACAGCCACTCTCGAATTCAGAAAAGGTGAAAGGATGTGGAACCAACATTTCGGGATTTGGGGTTTCAAATGCCAAACAACAATACACAACAACTCCTAAATTTGAAAAGGTGAAAGGATGTGGGACCAACACTTTGAGATTTCGGGATTCGGGGTTTCGGGGTTTGGAAAAGAAAGGGAACTTTGAATAAATGTAACCAGCAAGTCCCGAAAGCTGAAATTCACAATTATTTTCATAATTCTAAGATTTTTGCCTTGTACTAGTATTATTACTTTCATTTTGTGAAACAATGGTGTAGAAGGATTCAATATCCGTTACCTAACAGAATTCCAAAAAATCTAAACTTAAGAGTTTATACGCATATAATCTATAAAAGGGTACAATAGGACAACAATTTTTCTATATAAAGTAATTTCTCTTATAATCATTTAGAGTCTCTGTTAAACAAGGCATTAAACGTCATCAGTACTAGATCTGTGCATCTATGTAAATACATGAATAAGAATATCATTCCATCAGAGTTTGGAAATTATAATTGATTATCTGAGGGATCTGAGTTTGGTTTCCGGGGTTCCCAGAATTCTTTAACTTCCCAAATTTTTGTATAGCCAGTATTTTGACTTCATATTAAACCTAACCCATAGATGGACCG
>WSFP011511515.1:0-13064 GCA_009831015.1 Picea engelmannii | reverse complement strand
ATTTGAAAGGAAGCTTTCCTTTGTACTTCCTTGATACTTTCTGAAGTTTTCTAATAAAATTGGCTTCTTCCACATCAGATTCTTCATGATGGTTGGATTGATTTTTTTGCTTCTGATTTTTTTTTTCTTGAGCACCTTGAAGGATACCTCTCCTTGTGGGAGGTTCTCATGGCCTAATATTAACTCATAGGCTATGAGGATTCCATACAATTCAACCATGGTGAGTTTATCTATATTTTCCTGACCTTCAAGAGTGGACACTTTAGGATTGTATAAAATAGGTAGTGTTAGTATTTTTTCAATTAGCTCATTTTTTGAAACTTCTACTCCCAATCCTCTGATTTCATTAACAATATTATCAACTCTTTCAAAGTACTTTGAGATATTTTTTTCATCCTTCATTTTTAGACCTTCATACTGTACTCTGAGAGTCTAGAGTTTGGCCCTCTTTACCTTGGAATCTCCTGCATATATGGTTTCCAATTTATCCCAGAGTTGTTTTGCATTATTAGAGTTTAGTACCTTAGGAAGGATTTTCTTACTCAGTCTAGGTTGTAGTGTGTTTAAATCCTTTGCTTATTCCCAAAAAAAATTCTTGTCTTTTGCTTCTATGGGAGTGGATTTTGGAACATCATATCCCTTTTCAACTGGTGTCCATACTTCGAGTCCAATGGACATCAAATAGATTTTCATTCTAAGACTCCATAATACATAGTCTTCACTGTTGAATAGGGATATTTTTTATGACATATTCAACTACTAATCCATTTTTACCCATGATTTTGGTTGTCATGATGATGTATTGATGATGGTGTACTCAGGCTCTTCATAAGAACTTTCTCCTAAGAAAAGTTACTTTCATCTCTTCTCAGAAAACTCATTTTTGAAGAAGGTTCGTAGGCTGCTAGTATATTTGGGTGCAAGAATGCCTAATTCTCATAGGTTGCCTTAAGCCAGGGTGCAAACTTCTCACACTGTGTTGAACTGCTAGGGTGTGAACTCTTCCTAAAGCATGGAAAAAGATGAATTCTCGATGTTTCTAGAAGGGAATCTTCTAGAAGGATGAGTTGGCATTCAAATGATTATCCTAGTACTGGATTCCCTGATATTTTGGGATCGTTCCTATCTAAGTAACTAATTCATTCTCTCTTATATATTGAGGGAATTCTCATGGAAAAGGTTAAGCAAGATTCATTGGAGAATTGTTGAAAGAATTGTGTGAAGGACTGAAGCTTGAACAACAGCTTGGAGACTCTAGCAAGTCTATCAAGAGGATTTGATATTCTTCATGAAAGGATTGAGCAAGTGTGTGTGTTGGAGCCAAGGGCCATCGAAAGGAAGTTTGCAACATCAAGGCTCAGGTTGTAATCTTTACTTTCCATTAATATGATACAGTGGCATGTCTCTTTCCCATAAAGTTATTTCCACTTTATTGTGTAATTCCTTGATCATACACACAGGTTGACTGTTGAATATATTGTGCTATCTTCACTTTGGTTGGTTTGTGTTGTCTTGGTCTTGACCTCACGAGAGCACCGGAGAAAAGTGGGAGCAACAAAGACCCTAGGAAGCGATATAAAGGTATGTTACTTATTCCTTCCTACTAGTTGATTCAATGGTCAGAGCTTAGGGAAAGAGTCATGTCCTGTCCTATTTTGTTCTAGATCCAGGTGGATCTAGGGAGATTAGTTAGTGTCCACACCTATCGATTAGTCCGATAACAAAATTGGTGACTCTACTGGGGATTAGTCCCATTTTCTTTATGGCTTTTGGTGTTTTTCTGTGGCCATTTTCTCTGGTTTTACTTTTCTCCTTTCCTATCAATCTCTGAGTCTTCAGGATATCCTGATAGACCCTCTGGGTCCAGAGGCCTTTTCAAATTTTGCTTCATTTTTCAAAATTTTGACTATGTTCAGACATTCTTGCACTACACTTCACTGCAACCTGCGAGTATTGGTAGGGTTCGCATTCTGCCTTTAGGATTCAGTGCAAGGTTCTCACACCCTGCTCAAGGGTCACCTACGAGAATCAGTGATTCTCTCACTGTGTAGTATTGCCAGCCTGTGAACTTAATTTGTCAAAAAAATTGGATTTGAGTTTTGGCATCTTCAACTGCCCAGATCAGTTTAGTTGCCTCATATGAGTTTCTTGTACCATTGATTGATGTATTTCTTGTATTCATTTGCGTGCATGAAAAGTCTTAGGATTTCAAGGCTCTTCTTGTCACTTTTGTCTTGACTTTCATTTCTTGACTTTTCTTGGCAACACCTTACTCTCTGATTTCATAATCTAAGTGTGTTTGATTAGTTAAGGACCGATGATCGGTTGAAAGTTGAGGTTTCTTGGTCTTTATCATTTTCTTTGTTTGAAAGATCATTTTTCTTGTGCACTTGAAAAGACTATATTGGTTTGCTCTTTATTTTTGTTTTCATTGAAAAAGTGGATTGGGTTTTTTATCATTACTTGTTCATTTGGTTTTTGATTTTCTGTACTCTCATTGGCATAGTGAGGGTATTTTTTTGAAAAGTGAACAAAAGTTTTTCTTTCAAAAAATCATTTTCGTCTTCGAAAACATTGAAAATCAATTGTTGAAGTTATTGAAAAAGACACAATAGAGAATTGTTGTTGATTTGTGATTTGTTTCATTTGCATTTTAAAGGAAATTTTTCATTGTAGTTCACGATTGATCTGGAAAACTTTCTCTCTCTCCCATACATAGGATTCATTGAACGAAAAGTGATGCATTTCATTCTCATCCTTCCATTGTTGGGTCAGAGTCATACAACATAAGTTTCACTTCCGTTTCCTTTGAGTAAACAACATCTCTTAATAACACTGTGCAATCATAAAATTTATCTAGTAACTCTTTTCTAGGGCTCTATTACACCAACATTTATCTAGGCTAGCGCTTTGGAGTAGGAAGAGAGATACACTCTCCAAAAGCACAAAACACACAATAGCATCTTGTGTTAGGGAGTGTTAAATTCCATTTGCAACATCTTTTCCTCGGAAGGCATTATCACACAAGGATCAAGCACGAGGTCACATTAATAGTGGCAGAGTTACTCACCCTACTTTGTTGATATCAGTGTAGAGATTGCACATATTACGAGGATCACTGAGAGGTATACCCACAAAGTTGAGTGGAAGCCTTTTGAGTTGATTGCGGGCTAGATACCCTACACTTGCGTGTGGATCGGATTGTTGACTGTTCCCCCAAGTTTTATTGTTGTTGGTGGTGACCTTAGTGGCCTATCTTTCTAGGTTCTTACCCGAGGTGACTGTGGAGGGGAAAGTATTCACAGTACCTAGAATTGACGTTGGCCAAACTCACTCGGGCTCCTTGGAGGGTATACCCACGATTATGTGTGGGAGCTTTCACCAGGGTGTAAGTCCGTTAAGAAGGTCATCAACGTAACTTTTCCACCCTATCCCAGCCCCTTCTCGTCTTGTTGTTGTGATCTTGGATTTCATCACCAACTAGTGGCTTCGAAATTAGAAGGTCTTGTTTGTTTGGTGTTGCTTCCTAGATTTTTTTTACTAGCGCGTGTTGTCTGTTTCTCGAAGTTGACCATAGGATTTTCTTCATGAAGTCTGTCGCTTGTTTACAATAGCTCCTCCATGTCATTCACGTAGAATGCGGGGTTTATCTCTAGAGCATCTGGAAGGTTCTCAACCCTTTCCCACAAGCACACCTGAAGGCTCTCCTCGGCAGAGTGAAGTCCCAGTCGTCACCACACCACAAGTGGAACGCACTGACTCTCTAGAACATTTTCGCATTACAAATACTCAAGAGGACTTTCGACATCACCCTGATTTTGAGAGACATTTTATGTGAGCAAACTCTTCCAACGACTTAATTATTGTTTATTCCGGATCTTTGTCTGCACCTGGGGACCAAGATCCTTTTTGGTCTACAGGCATTTTTCAATGGGACCTTTTTGGTTCGGGTTCACCTGTCATTTCTGAAATCAACCCGCCTGTGATTTCCAAAATCTCTAGTAGAGAGACAGTACCGGTGACTACCGCTTATCACTTTACTGTCCCTGCCGAAATGGCCCATCTCACAACTACTTCGAGTGTTCCAACCGGGTTCACTGTGGTTTGTCTTGCTCCCATCAACACACCACGAATTCCCATCGTCAATCCGACACTACCACCTAGATACCGTGCGTTGAATGCTTCCATTCCTACTCTCGCGCAAAATCCATCTGACTCTCCTAGTGGTCCTTCTTTTTCTTGGCACTTTCTTCCCGGATTCGTTCCAACACTCCCTCAATTTCCTTTTGGAGGACCTTCTTCATCTCCTACTGGAAATCCTAATCCTAGTGGCGCTATTCTGTCATTCACTCCAACTTATCGGTTTCCAGTTGGTGGCCAATCTCAACAAGGTAGTATAACTCAACCTCCTCTCAGTTGGAAAATACCAATTGGAACATTTCCCTCAATTGGTAGACCACCTTCAATGGGAGGGGAAACCCCACCTTATGGGAAAAGCATACCTCCATCCTTAGCCCAGTATTGGAATCAATTGATACAAAATCCTCCTCAATCGACTGGGGGGCAGTAGTTTCCAGCTACGTCTATAACACCCCCTAGCGTGGGCCAACCATATCCAGGTTTGTTTAATCCCATTTGGGGGGCGAATGCTCAAAATCAAGCCCATGTTCCAGGGTATAATTTGATGAGCTACTATCTTGTCCAACCACCACCGAATATTCCTGGATCTTCACATTATATGCAGACTGCTTATGGTCCTACTGGTTTTCCGATAGGGCTTCCTCCCCAAAGCCACCAGTACCCGCAGGTGAATCGATAGTTACCCTTTCTCGCCACTTTGGATCTTCTGGATTTGTCAAGGATTTTAAATGATCCTATTCGTCACTCTCCCCAATGGCCTTTTATACCATCCAAGCATCCATCGGACATTCCTAAATTCAACGACAAAGTGGGAGAGTACCCAAATAATCACGTTATGACTTTTCACCTATGGTGTTCATCCAACTCGTTAATGGATGACTCTATTCATTTACGTATTTTTCAACAAACCCTTACCGGTTCTACTGTGAAGTGGTATATCGAATTTCCACGAGGTTTCTTCTCTGATTTCAACACCCTAGCTATGGCATTCCTTACACATTACTAGTTACCGATCCGTTATGACATGGGGACCGAGATTTTGACTTCCTTCAAACAGACTAAAGGAACTCATATATCTGATCACATCCATGAGTGGCGAAGGAGAAGACGTCTCATTAAACTTGAGCTCCTCGATCAGTTACTGGTAGAATGGTTTACAAAATCATTTGTGAACGAAATCGATAAGGACATTGCCATGGGTGGCGTAGTCATGGAAGAGTAGGCTATAAGTCGTGCTCAATATCTTGACCTCGTTTATTCACAAATGGGAACACTTTACGATTTACTACCTGAATTACCTCGTCCTAATACTTCCAGTACTTCAACTACTCCAGCTGCCTCGCATGCGGCTGATGGTGTGATTAGTACTTCCCAAGCCCAATCACATTTGGTTTCAAGCACAAACCCTAAATCTGCTTCTTCTAATGTTCAAAATGCTCTGTCTCCTGCCCCTGCCACTAGAAATACTTCTGAGGTAAATGTTGTCCAATCTACCCCAGCCAATAAAAATAAATCTAAAAAGGGGAGAGGCAAGAATAAGGAGGGAAAAAATAATCTTCAAGCTGAACAAACCAAAACTCCCACTGTTGATGACTGGGATAAGCGCAAACCATGATACCCTTTCCTTATCTGTGGTGATGATCACTACACGAAGGATTGTCCATGATGTGTCGAGGTCACTAAGTTCCTTCGAGGAACCCCAAAACCAGCTGCACCGACTGTCTTGTCCCAACCCTTCCCGTCTCAACAACAGGCTCAGTTGGTCATCCATGACCAACCCTCATCTTCTACCACATCATATGTTCTGATGTGTACTGATGATTCTAAGAAGAACAACGTTGCACTCACTACTTGAGCCAAATATTATTCTCCATCTAAGGAGAAGGTTGACGATTTACCCCCTTCTTTGGTACAATCCTCTCCTACGACTCCACCTACCAACGATCCTCTTCATCTCGAATGACCGAGCCTTGACACAGTTCTGCAACCCCCCCCAAAGGGTGTCGTTCGAAAATCGACTTTCAATCCTCATGCTCGTGAGGCCTAGAACTATAGCAATGTTGAATATCTGGTCCAAGCACCTTCTGCGATGTCATCCCTTGAAGTCCTTCAAACTTGTCCTGCACAATGGAAGGAAATGTTGAAATCTATCAGTGGCATTGACCTGATGGACACGAATTTAATAATATTTGACTTGGAAGATCATATTCCAAGGTTACCCCCTCAACTTGCATTCCAGATACAAGTTGTTGTCTCTGACAAGAACATTTGCTGAACTATTATCGACGAGGGTGCCTCGACTTGTGTTATGTCTCTTGCTTGTTGGAAAGACATTGGCTCTCCTTCTTTGAATGAATCCAAGAACACTCTTAAAGCCTTCAATGGCTCTACTTTTAAGCCTTATGGTGTTCTTCCTTCATTTCCCATCACATTAGAAGGAAAAATGGTCCAAGTTGAAGTGGAAGTTTTTGACGCTCTCCTTGATTATAATCTTCTTCTTGGACATAGCTGGATCGATTCCATGCGTGCCATCATGTCGACACTTTTTCGTGTAGTATGTTTCCCTCATCAATGCAAGGTTATTACGGTCAACTAACTTGCCTTCTTTAATTCGGATACCTGTACTGGAAACGTACTTTTTATTTCTAAAACCCCACCGGGTTATGAGAACATTGGTGTAGGCCTTCTAAAGGACTCCTCATTAATGGGTACTTTCCCCATTCCACCGCCCAATGTTCCATGCCTGTCTGTTTCTTCCATCAACATGATATCCACTTTGCCTCATCAACTTCCTACGTCTCACGACCCCTAGATAGTCCCTGACTCTAGAGATCATCTTCGTTATGGTGACGAAATGTCGTTAAGTCCCATTGAATCCGCCTATTAGGCCATTCAATCGGCAACACCTCCTACCCCTTCTCTTGGTGAGTTGTCTCCTGATCCTTTTCGTGTTATTTTTCCCACTGACGAGATGATCATGTCCGTCATGGAGGACACCCCTTGGGATGATGGGAATCATCATTCCATCCTCTTTCTGGAGAAACACACTCTTGAGAACTACCAATGGAATGTCGTTCAGAAATGCCATGCCTGCCAGACCTATAATCAGAAGATTTGGTCACATTCTTCTCCTCTTCACCCTGTGGTCTCAGTTGGTCCCTTTGCAAAATGGGGCATCAATTTCATGACATGTCACCCTCACTCGGCCAGGGGGCATGGTTACATCATTGTAGCCATTGATTACTTTATGAAATGGGCCGAGGCAATGCTAACATTTGACAACACTGGACAGACTGCAACATTGTTTCTTTTTAATCACGTCATAGCTCGCTTTGATGTTCCCCAAGCTATCATCACTGATCACGGTAGTCACTTTAGGAATTTTATGATGTTTGAAATTACTAAAAAGTTGGGTCTTCACCATGATAAATCAACACCCTATTATCCACAAGCCAATGGCCAGGTCGAAGCAATCAACAAGGTTATCATAACTATGCTCCGACGAATAATAGGGATTCATAAAACAAGTTGGCACACAATGTTGTTTTAGGTATTGTGGGCTTACCGGAAATCCATCAAGTCCGCTACTGGGTTTACACCTTTTTGGTTAGTCTATGGTGTGGAAGCCATTCTCCCTATCGAATGCAAGATACCCTCTTTAAAACTAGTTGTTGAACTCCTACCCAACACTTCTGCCGAGGAAGAACGTCTATTATATCTTATGCGATTAGACAAAACTTGACGTGATGCCACCCTAGTCATAGAAGCCCAGAAAAAGCATGTCAAGGTCCAATACGACAAGCATGTCAAGCCTCGCATTTTCTCCAAAGGTGATCTTGTTCTTCTCTATGAACAGGATCGAGATATGTTAGGAGCTGGGAAATTCGAAGCCATGTGGCGAGGTCCTTATATCGTTCGATGAGTTTTGGAAAAAGGAGCTTATGAGTTGGTAGATTACGATGGTATCCCTTTGAGTGAACCCAGGAATGGGTTGTACTTGAAGAAGTAATATGCATAAAATCATATGTGCACAAGTACTTGTATTTTATTGTATCATATGTTTTGTGTGTTACTATAGCTTGCTTTTGTCGTTATCTGGTCTCTGCCCTTATGTGACGTTGTGTTTTATTTCTAGATGTCAGAGTCTTCGCTACCCTATATTGGCTTCGCTGATGGCACTAGCCATAGTACTCAGAACCTTGCTTTTGCTGCATGGGAAATTTATGCCCCTACAAACAAACTTGTATCTTTACGAGGTGTGTGCCTCAACCATGCGACCAACAACATTGCAGAGTATAGCATCGCTATTGAATTATTGGTTGATGCTATCTCGCTTGGAATTTGTCATTTGGTTGTGCGACTTGATTCACATCTTGTAGTACTATAGTTAAGTAATGTCTACTCTATTCGAAGTCCTACTTTGTTATGGGTGTATTTGCGAATTCGCCTCTTGGAACGTTATTTTGATCACATTGAATATCAACATATTCCTAAATGTTTAAATACATTAACATATGCATTGGCTAATTATGTATTGGATAGACATTTGAATAATTTCTAAATCAATCAAATCAATATTCACACAATATAAGGTAAATCGATAGAAGCCGTCTGTATATATAATGATCAAAAGAGTTTTTTACAAAAAGTTTGTCCGAAGAACAAAATGTCAAAATCTGAATCTCATAGCTTCTACAAAGTGACATCATGGATGACGTTCACGGTAACACACGACTGCCCGAGAAACCCTACAGAGCAGTCGACTCATGGACCCTAACACTCCTATAGTATGATGTTGATCGCGTCGTGGAACCTCTTCCAGAGTCATGTCTGGAATATCTGCGGTCAAGCCCTCCAGGTTTTGTTCCACCACTTGATAATCCTCAGCATATTTTGGCACTGCCACTACCTCTCCTCTCCACTGGATGGGAGAAGTACCAAGAGGTATGTAAGGTCCAACATATATGACATCAACAAACGATTTTGTATTAGTCTTTGGAAGAACATATAAAACAAAACATTTAAAAAGAAAAATGTGTGTACTTCTTACCAAGGTCCCCCCACTGAGCATCCTCTAGCAGTACTAAGTCCAGATCTCCTTGAAAATCCAACCCGGCATAAGAATAGTCATCAACCATCAACATATGTGATTGAAGCCAGTCAAAGAAAGTATCATCATATTTTATGATCGGTCCTGCTACGTGCCGGGCCATGCGCCGACACCATCTCAACATCCGTGGATCCATGGGAGTCGGTAAATTCCACTCCACTTGTAGCCTCAGTAATGAGACTCGCTTAAGGAAGAAGGATACCAGCAAAGATCTGTACCCGAATTGCTTCAGGTCACCTCGTCTACATTTGGTCAACTGCTTTTTTATACTGCGAAGCACAACATCTGCCCAGTTGAACACCCGAGGCTCAGTACACTCAATAGCATACTAGAAGTAACTCTGTAATGCCATGTGAGGAGAAGAACTCCTATCCATCCGTGCTATGGTGAATAAGATAGTACGGAGGGTCAAGTCTCGTAACCCCCAAATAACTACTTTTCCTTTCTTTCTCTCAGCCTCAGGAACGTAGTGTAAATGATAGTACTCACTCATGTACAACCCACCACCTCTGCTACCGGTCAGGCTCACATAGTACCCCCGCTAGGATAATCCAGTCAAAAAGTAAATGTCCTCAATGTCTAAGGACAGTGTGTGGACCCCCACATGAAATACCTATTGATCAGGATCCCACATATGCACCAAGTACTCTAATAGTCTGACTTGGGCCCTCATGCCCAGGATGCGAAAGTACTTCAGGAGTCCACAATCTCTCAAAGCAACAATAGTAGGTGGATGATTTTTGGCCATTACATTGTCTTATTCGTGCTCCCTTTCGCACCATTCAAGAACCATTTTGATGGCCAATTATCTGCATAAGGAACACAAAAAGAAGATTAACAACTTTTTTCATGATTTGGTTCTTGTTCATTGGCTAAATTTTTTAAAAAAAATTTGAGCTTTGCGGTTCTCGCAGGTGCCCTGTGTGCACAGTGCGAGAACGTCGTAGGTTGCCTTAGGTTCACCTGCGAGAATGCCTCATTCTCACAGGTCCCGTATGGCCTGCCTGTAAGAATGGAAACGCGCAAGTAGGGCTTGCCAAATCAACCCAAAATTGAATATTTAACCAATGAAATTGAAAAATTAAACCATGAAAGTGTTAAGGACAAAGAGCCTACCTTACTATCGCTAACGGCTCACTAAATGGTCTCTCGTAGCTCCCGCAATCTGACGCCGAACTTGGAGGGTAAAAGAGGGGTTTCTTTAGCTCAAATAGTGGAAAGGTAAAAATGATGTGGTAAAAAGAGTATTCACTCCTTTTTATTTACTTTTACTATGTCATTTGGTTTTTTATGATTATTTATCTATTAAACCCCAATCCCTAATGTTATGTTGAGTGTAGCGTTTGCAGGCGTGATGATTTTGATGATCAAATACAACGATACAGACATGTATTTTTCTTTGTCATTGCGTGTTTTGATTGTTTTTTAGGGTTTTTGTATAAAACATCGAGTGTGGTCTTTGTCCTTTCTTGCGCTCATACATGAGAACATGACCAAGCATACTTTTATCACTTTTTCGGGCTCAACAAGGTGATATGAAAAAGGAACCCCCTGGAGTCCTCTTTAAGCTCTTTTTAGACTCTCTAAACATGAAAAGATTGTCAAGCGACCTTGCTATTTTCACGCTCGATAAAGTATTTGAAGTAAGCATTTGGTGAGCGATAATTTATCTCTTTTTTGGTCTCATACAAACTATTTTACGAAAAAGGAACTGAGAGAGTTCTCTTTTAAGTGTTTTTCTAGACTCTATAATCATGAAAAACCTTCGATTTTTCTATCTTTGGACTCATTAAACAAACATCGAAAGACCCACAATGGGACCGAACCACTCCTTCTTAGGGTTCGTTGAATATACTCCGAGGGACTCATTCAAAGGATGAGCTTACATCAACAAGCATATGTTATCCTCCTCAAGCTTGCATAAAAATAAAGAGGTACTCGCCAGAAATGGTGGGGGGAAATTTGGGAAAGGGATATGTTTTCATCTTCGTATTGATTGGCAGTAAGTGTCGCTCTTGAACATGACACCCCCTATTCATCATTTGAAGCTGGTTTGGGAAATCCATTTGTCTCTCATTCGATTTTCTACAAGGTCATTCCCTGTGTCGCCTTTGAGTCAATGCTTCCAAATCATTGGTCGTGTCATTCATATGTTCAAGAGAAGTCCATCTGAAACCCATATTGAGTCGGCCATCTGTAGTTATCCATTCTCTCCATGTCGGTCTTCCCTGTGTCCAGTCCAATTCACATCATACTCTGTTTCACCTTCAAAATTTGTTACTCATTTCATGTCATTGATGGGGGATACATCAAGGCCCTCCTATGACGAGTTTTGTTCCGTCGACTTCAGCTCATTATCCAGAATCAAGACTTAGAAATCATTTGGTACCTTGGAGCTTGCATGCCTCAATGGCAGGTTTCCTCACTTTCGATAGTGGGTTTACATCATTGACCCCCCTGATCGAAAGATTCCATCGGATGTTTGACTTCAACTCCTTTATTCACACTCGATGGATTGTACTAGGTACCTTGGGAGTCATTGACATCAATGGTGATTTACCTCACACTTGTTAACGGTTTCATCAATGATCGGTAATCAAGTGGTTTCTGCCATGTTCGACTTCAACACATGTAATCACATGGTTAGATTCGTACTTTGGGTGACGAGATCGAAGACCCTGGATATAATCTCTTTTGTCTAGGTTGCGATGGAGTATGTATAATTTATGAAACATAGATCCATTGTGTATGTATCGTGGCTATGTCGTCTTGATTTGAAATTTCTCTCATAGATCCACAGTGTATTCCTGGTGGCTATGCTATATTTTGATGGCATGGATCCACAGTGTATGATTGGTGGCCATGACGCAGGTCTACAATTGTCATCAATCTATGATCTGAGTATGGGAATGCCTACCTCAAAATTGGTATATATGATATTCTGCAGATGCTTGGTTGTTCGCAGGTTTTCGATTAGGTGTGCTCCTGGTTTCTGACACACACATGCAGCTTACAAAGTCTTTTGGCTATCATTGATTCCAACCTCATAATTTGGGGGGCATTTTGTTACCCATGATTTTGGTCGTCATGATGATGTATTGATGATGGTGTACTCAGACTCTTCATAAGAACTTTCTCCTGAGAAAAGTTACTTTCATCTCTTCCCAGAAAACTCATTTTTGAAGAAGGTTCACAGGCTGCTAGTATATTTGGGTGTGAAAATGCCTGATTCTCGCAGGTTGCCTTAAGACAGGGTGCAAACTTATCGCACTGTGTTGAACTGCTAGGGTGCGAACTCTTCCTAAAGCATGGAAAAAGATGAATTCTCAACGTTTCTAGAAGGGAATATTCTAGAAGGATGAGTTGGCATTCAAATGATTATCCTAGTACTGGATTCCCTGATATTTTGGGATCATTCTTATCCAAGTAACTAATTCATTCTCTCTTATATATTGAGGGAATTCTCATGGAAAAGGTTAAGCAAGATTCATTGGAGAATTGGTGAAAGAATTGTGTGAAGGACTGAAGCTTGAACAACAGCTTGGAGACTCTAGCAAGTCTATCAAGAGGATTTGATCTTCTTCATGCAAGGATTGAGAAAGTGTGTGTGTCGGAGCCAAGGGCCATCGAAAGGAAGTTTGCGACATCAAGGCTCAGGTTGTAATCTTTACTTTCCAATAATATGATACAGTGGCATGTCCCTTTCCCATAAAGTTATTTCCACTTTATTGTGTAATTACTTGATCATACACATAGGTTGACTGTTGAATATATTGTGTTATCTTCACTTTGGTTGGTTTGTGTTGTCTTGGTC
>WSFP011511514.1:0-13064 GCA_009831015.1 Picea engelmannii | reverse complement strand
ATTTAATAAGTGATCCATATCTTGAGTTTGTTAGGACCTTTAGCCTATATATTGCTCATTGCAAGAGTATTGAATTATTGTGATGTAAACTCTTGCAATGTCTCTTATGTAATTTCCTTTCCTATTAATAAAATTGTGTGTCTAAGGACACTTCGGCCATTAGTGTGGTATCAGAGCTCCAGTAATGCTGCTGAACCGAAGAAGAGATTTGCTGATCGGCGGAAGAGATCTCTGCGTTGCAGACCAAGGAAAGTCGGCACATACTCTGTCAGTAAATCGGTTAGTTATTGTTCAAATTTTTTTAAAAAGGGAAAAGAAATTGTTGTTAATTTTAGATTTCAGTCATAAGACTCAGCAAAGGTGATTTTTGCAAATTGAAAATCTTGAAACTTGAAAACTTTATCCATGGTGAATTAGTTTTTGGCATATAAAATGCTGTGTAATATCTAAGTCATTTAAGCGCATGATTCAATACACTCTTCAGTGTTTAGTTTTTGCCCTGTGTGCAAGTCTGCATGTGCTAGTTTCACCTGTTAGTTTCATTTTTTATGAACACTGAAATGCTGAGTAACAGAGCCATGAGTAACTGAACTGCCAAGTATCACCTCCGTTTCTGGATTCTATCAGTCTCTGTTGCCATTTGCATCAATCTCAAAACGTATGTGTTAACCTGTTGTAATTCAGTCCTGGATGGTTGGGATTTCAATATGCTAACTGTACATTTGTTTAATGTTTAAAAACGTGCATTATCAGACTTCCATACACCCTCATGGTTAAACCCTATGCGTTGCTATATGTATTCTGTAACTTGGTGATTGAATAGTGTTGAATAGTGTAGATTAGTGCAAGATCTGTGTTGAATAAGTGCAAATCCGTGTTGATTTTAGAGGACGCATGTTTAAAATGTGTGGGGTGATAATTCAGTTACGCCTAACATCAAATCCGCCCAGTGATCAGGTCGTCCAGCAAAACGTTCTCTGAAAGTTCAGTTACGCCCAACATCAAATCCGCCCAACGATCAATCCGTCCATCAATATTTAAAAATGCTATTGGTGTTTCTCGGTGGGATCTGGGAAACGCATTTAAAAATCCATGGGATATTGAAAACGCATTTAAAAATCCGTGTTCATTCAGTGTGCAAGAACCAGATCCGTGTTCATTCATTGGTGCAGATCCGTGTTGGTTCATCCACATGAGCCATTTCTATAAACTAGTGCTTTAAAATGAGCGACTTGAAAAGGGCGACTTCCAGCGTGGAGTATTGAGCGTGGAGATGTGTGCATTGAGTGAATTTTTTTGTTTGAATGGTCTGACCTTCTGGATCAGATAAACACAAATCACCTACACTAGGATTGACAACAACGATTCACCTCTCTTCAATTGGGAACTGTGTATTAAAGAGTTTGTGTATACAGTGAAGGAGCGATCAATAAAAAAAAACCAGCGAAATTCACATTATTGAAGCCCTAAAAGGAGCAATCAATAAAAGAGTAGCCAAATCACATTATAAGCAGTTTGAACATTTTTGGGAAATACATTGTAACTCAAAGTAATTTGACTTTGAGGGGGGGTGATTTTCTTTTTGCAAGAGTTTCAAAGAATTTTTTTTTTTGTAAAAGTGAATTGCCAGATTGCCAGATTGTAAAATTTTGAAAGATTTTTGGATTTGACTAGAGTCAAGTACAAAGCTCAGTCATTTTTTCCTTTTTTCAATGACTATACGAGGGTCAAGGCCAAGCCCCGATAGATCGTTTTTTATGTGATGCGTTTGGTGTGTTGTTCATCTTCTTTAGTGTGATTATTTCTGGTGCGTACATTCACTACAGTCCAAATGTCGAAGTTAATTAACTTATTCTCTGACTCAGATAAACTTGAAGGCACAAAATATTATAAAACATGGAAACGACTCATTGAAAGTACTCTCATTTACAATGAACTTTGGCATGATATCTGTAATGAAGATACTAATCCCACTAAGCCGACAGATGCAGCGACATTAGCAAAATGGGAAGTTAAAAATGCCAAAGCATTAGCACTTATTAAAGCTTCAGTTAATGATGAAATGTATGTGCATATTGAAAATATGACTGATGCGTGGTCTGCCTTGAAAGTGTATAAAGATTTATTTGATACTCAGCCTGAATCCAAGAAAGTTGATCTTCAATTAAAATTGCTTCAACAAAAATTGATTGAAGGTGGTGATGTCCATGAATATATTTCCAGACTTAAAAACATTAAGCAGGAAATATTAAATGCGGGTTTTCAAGCAGTGGATGATAGTTTTATGACTACAATCTTAATAGTTGGATTTCCTTCTTCTTATACACATTTTTTAGAGACTTTACAAGTCACTGGTAAGTTAGACAAACTTACATTTGATGAATTAAGTGAACTATTGTCTCAACACAATAAAACTTTTGGAAAGAAAAACCAAGTTGGTGAAGATGTTTTTCTCTCAGAAGCAAGCACAAGTAAGCCTTTCAGTGACAGTCATAGCAACAGAGGAAGAGGAAATTTTTTACAAAGTCATGGAAGAGGCCAACATAGAGACAATAGTCAAGCCAGAGGAAATAGTCAAGGAAGAAGTAACAGTCAAGGAAGAGGGTATTTTCAAGGAAGAGGAAACAATCAAGGCAGAGGATATTTTCAAGGAAGAGGAAATAGTCAAGGCAGAGGTTCTTTTCAAAGAAACAATCAAGGAAAAGGATAAACTCAGTCCAGAAATCAAAGCAGGGGTAGAGGATAGAATTTTGGAGAACGAAATTTTGGCAGAGGGAGAGACTTCAGTCAAATTGTTTGCAAAAGGTGTAACAAAGTCGGTCATTATGCAGAAGATTGTCGCACTTCCATTGACAAAATCACCAAGTTTAAAAAAAATAGTACAATTTGCTAATGATCGACAGGATGATGATTCAGAATATGTGTTTACCTCATCTTCAACATTACATATTTCAAATGACTTTCAAATTGATTATGAAGATGCTTGGATTTTAGCTTCAGGGGCATCTCAGGGGGATTTTAGATAGGATTTGATCTAGAGCACCCCTCACTCATAGGTGCCATGCCTCAGAAATTGCTTTAATCATTGATTTTTAGAACTAGTGTTTTTCTCAGTTTGAAGAAATGCAACATTTGGGTTAAGGGAAAAATTTATGAAACCATGCCTCAGGAGAGGATGGATAATTTGGTCACCTAGTCCATTCATAAACAATATTGCATCATCTCATGGAACTCAAAAATGTTTCTCTGTTATTCTTTTATGCCTTGAGCGAGAATTGGCCAAGAGTCCCCAAAATGGTTTATGATGCGACTTGCAACTTGACATAAATTGAAAATCAAGACTCGGATTGAGGAACCATGTTCTCTGTTGGATTTATGGCATAGGATTTTATCTAGATCACCACTCACTCCCAGTTCCAACCCCTCAGAAGTTTTTTTTTTCATCGATTTCGATAACTAGTGCTTTGCTCAGTAAGAAGCAACGCAATAATTGGATTTAGGGGTCCAATTTATGAAAGCATGCCTCCAGAGAGGATGGACAATGTGGTCACCTAGTCCATGCCTAAACAAGCATGCATAATCCCATGGAGCTAAAAAATGATGCTTTGTTAGGCTTTTATTCCTGAAGGAGGAATTTCCAAGAGTCCCCAAAATGGATTGGGATGCAACTTGCAATTGGGCATAAAACAAAAACTGAGTATGGTATTGAGGAACCATCAACTCCTATGGATTCCTCGGATAGGATTTCAGCTAGAACACCCCTCTCTCCCATGTTCCATGCCTCAAAAGTTTCTTTACTCATTGATTTCGAGAACTAGTGTCTTGCTCAGTTTGAACAAAACCAACATTTGGATTAAGGGATCAAATTTATGAAACTGTGCCTCGGGAGTGGATGGAAAATATAGTCACCTAGTCCACACCTAAAAAATCTTTCAACATCTCATGGAACACAAAAATGATGCTCTATTAGGTTTTTATGCCCTCGGGAGAAATTGGCCAAAAGTCCCCGAAATGGTTTAGGATGGGACTTGCAACTAGGAATATAAAGAATATCGAGACTCAAATTGAGGAACCATCGACTCCGATGGATTCCTGGGATAGGATTTCATTTAGAGAAACTCTCACTCGTTGGTGCCATGCCTCGGAAGTTGCTTTAATCATTCATTTTGAGAACTAGTGTTTTGCTCAGTTTGAAGCAATGCAACATTTGGATTAAGGGGCCAATTTACAAAACCATGCCTTGGGAGAGGATGGATAATTTGGTCACCTATTCCATGCCTAAAAAATCTTGCATCATCCCATGGAACTCAAAAATGTTGCTCTGTTAGTCTTTTATGCCCTGAGCAGGAATTGGCCAAGAGTACCCAAAATAGTTTGGGATGCAACTTGCAACTGGGCATAAAATGAAAATCGAGATTCAAATTGAGGAACTGTCGTTTATGTTGGATTCCTAGCATAGGATTTTAGCTATATACCCCCTCACTCTAGGTTCCAACCCCTCAGAAGTTTTGTTTTTCATCGATTTTGATAACTAGTGCTTTTCTTTGTAAGAAGCAATGCAACATTTGGATTTACGTGTCCAATTTACGAAACCATGCCTTGGGAGAGGATAGACAAAGTGCTCACCTAGTCCATGCCTAAATGAGCATGCACAATCTCATGGACCTCAAAAATGCTACTCTGTTAGGCTTTTATGCCTGGAGGAGGAATTGCCAAGAGTCCCCAAAATGGTTTGGGATGTGACTTGCAACTAGGCATAAAACGAAAAACGAGACTCATATTCAAGAACCATTGACTCCGATGGATTCTTGGAATAATATTTCAGCTATAGCACCTCTCTCTCTCGGGTTCCACGCCTCGTAAGTTTCTTTACTCATTGATTTTGAGAACTAGTGTTTTGGTCAGATTGAAGCAAACCAACATTTGGATTAAGGGGTCCAATTTATAAAAACATGCCTTGGGAGAGGATGGAAAATATAGTCACCTATTCCATGCCTAAAAAATATTGCAGCATCTCACAGAACTCAAAAATGCTTCTTCGTTAGGTTTTTATGCCCTCAGTAGCAATTGGCCAAGAGTCCCCAAAATGGTTTTGGATGTGGCTTGAAACTTGGCATATAACGAATATAGAGACTTGGATTGAGGAACCGTCGACTCCAATGGATTCCTGGGATAGGATTTCATCTAGAGCACCCCTCACTCACAGGTTCCATGCCTCAAAAGTTTCTTTAATCATTGATTTTGAGAACTAGTGTTTTGCTCAATTTGAAGCAATGTAGCATTTGGATTAAGGGGGCAATTTATGAAACCATGTCTCAGGAGAAGATGGATAATTTGGTCACCTAGTCCATGACTAAAAAATCTTCCATCATCTCACAAAACTTAAAAATGTTGCTTTGTTAGTCTTTTATACTCTAAGCGGGAATTGTCCAAGAGTCTTGGAAATGGTTTGGGATGTGACTTACAACTGGGCATAAAAGGAAAATCGAGACTTGGATTGAGGAACCATCATCTCTATTGGATTCCTGGCATAGGATTTTAGCTAGAGGATCCACACTCTCGGTTCCAACCCCTCGAAAGTTGTATTTTTAATCGATTTTGATAGCTAGTGCTTTTCTTAGTAAGAAGCAATGCAACATTTGTATTTAGGTGTCCAATTTACAAAACCATGCCTCGGGAGAGGATGGACAATGTGGTAACATATGCCATGCCTAATCAAGCATGAAGAATCTCATGGAGCTCAAAAATGATGCTATGTTAGGCTTTTATGCCCAGAGGAGGAATTCCCAAGAGTCCCTGAAATTTTTTGGGATGCGACTTGCAACTGGGCATAAAATGAAAATGAAGACTCGGATTGAGGAACCGTCAACTCCGATGGATTCCTGGGATAGGATTTCAGTTAGAGAACCCCTTACTCATGGTTCCAACCCCTCAGAAGTATTTTTTCCCATCTATTTCGATAACTCGTTCTTTGCTTAGTAAGAAGCAATGAAACATTTGGATTTAGGGGAAAATTTACAAAACCATGCCTCAAGAGAGGATGGATAATTTGGTCACCTAGTACATGCATAAACAAGATTGCATCATCTCATGGAACTCAAAAATGTTTCTCCATTGGTCTTTTATTCCCTGAGCAGGAATTGGCCAAGATTCCCTTAAATGGTTTGGGATGTGACTTGCAAGTGGGCATAAAACGATCAGAATTAGGAACCATCGTCTCTGTTGGATTCCTGGCATAGGATTTTAGCTAGAGAACCCCTCACTCATGGTTGCTATGCCTCAAAAGTTACTTTAATCATTGATTTTGAGAACTAGTCTTTTGCTCAGTTTGAAGCAATGCAACATTTGGTTTAAGGGCCAATTTATGAAACCATGCCTCGCAAGCGAATGGATAATTTGGTCACCTAGTCCATGCCTAAACAAGCTTGCACCATCTCATGCAACTCAAAAAAGTTTCTCTATTAGTCTTTTATGCCTTGAGTGGGAATTGGCCAAGAGTCCCCAAAATGGTTTGGGATGCGACTTGCAACTGGGCATAAAATGAAAACCAAGACTGGGATTGAGGAACCGTCGTCTATGTTGGATTCTTGACATAGTATTTTAGCTAGAGCAGCCATCACTCCCAGTTCCAATGCCTTGGAAGTTGTTTTTTTCATCGATTTTGATAACTAGTGCTTTGCTCAGTAAGAAGCAATGCAAAATTTGGATGTAGGGGTCCAATTTACAAAACCATGCCTCAAGAGAGGATGGACAATGTGGTCACCTAGTCCATGCCTAAACAAGCATGTAGAATCTCATGGATGTCAAAAATGTTTCTCTGTTAGGCTTTCATGCCTGGAGGAGGAATTGCCAAGAGTCCCCGAAATGGTTTGGGATGCGACTTGCAACTAGGCATAAAACAAAAACCGAGACTCAGATTTAGGAACCATCGACTCCAATGGATTCCTGGGATAGGATTTTAGCTAGAGCACCCCTATCTCGTAGGTTCCATGCCTTGGAACTTGTTTTCTCATTGATTTCGAGAACTGGTGTTTTTCTTAGTTTGAAGCAAACAAACATTTGGATTAAGGTGTCAAATTTATGAAAACCTGTCTCGGGAGCAGATGGAAAATATATTCACCTAGTCCACACCTAAAAAGTCTTGCAATATCTCACGGAACTCAAAAATGTTGCTTTGTCAAGTTTTATGCCCTCGGGAGAAATTGGCCAAGAGTCCCCGAAATGGTTTGGAATGTGACTTGCAACTGGGCATATAACGAATATCGAGACTCATATTGAGGAACTGTCGAATATGATGGATTCCTAGGATATGATTTCATCTAAAGCACCCATCACTCAGGGGTGTCATGCCTTAAAAGTTGTTTTAATCATTGATTTCGAGAACAAGTTTTTTGCTCAGTTTGAAGCAATTGAGCATTTGGATTAAGGGGGAAAATTATGAAACCATGCCTCAGGAGCCGATGGATAGTTTGGTTACCTATTCCATTCCTAAACAAGCTTGAAACATCTCACATAACTCAAAAATGTTGCTCCATTAGTCTTTTATGCCCTGAGCAGGAATTGGCCAAGAGTCCCCAAAATGGTTTGGGATGCAACTTCCAATTGGGTATAAAATGAAAACCGAGACTCAGATTGAGGAACCGTCATCTCCGTTGGATTCTTGGCATAGGATTTTAGCCAGAGCACCCCTCACTCTCAGTTCCAACCCCTCTTAAGTTCTTTTTTTCATCGATTTCAATAACTAGTGTTTTTCTCAGTAAGAAGCAATGCAACATTTGGATTTAGGGGTCCAATTTATGAACCCATGCTTGGGAGTGGATGGAAAATTTGGTCACCTAGTACATGCCTAAATAGGCATGAAGAATTTCATGGAGCTCAAAAATGTTGCTCCGTTAGGCTTTTATGCCCAGAGGAGGAATTTCCAAGAGTCCCTGAAATGGTTTGGGATGCAACTTGAAACTGGGCATAAAATGAAAAATGAGACTCAGATTGAGGAACCATCGACTCCGATGGATTCCTAGGATAGGATTTCAGCTAGTGTACCCCTCTCTCCTAGGTGCCATGCCTCGAAAGTTGCTTTACTCATTGATTTCGAGAACTAGTGTTTTGCTCAGTTTGAAGCAAACCAACATTCGGATTAAGGGGTCTAATTTATGAAACCATGCCTCGGGTGAGGATGGAAAATACAGTCACCTATTGCATGCCTAAAAAATATTGCAACATCTCACGGAACTCAAAAATGTTGCTCTGTTAGGTTTTTATGCCCTCAAGAGAAATTAGCCAAGAGTCCCCGAAATGGTTTGGGATGCGACTTGCAACTATGAATATAATGAATATGAAGACTCGGATTGAGGAACCATCAACTTCGATGGATTCCTAGGATAGGATTTTAGCTAGGGCACCCCTCACTCTCAGTTCCAACCCCTTGGAAGTTGTTGTTTTCATCGATTTCGATAAATAGTACTTTGCTCAGTAAGAATCCATGCAACATTTGGATTTAGGGGTCCAATTTATGAAACCATGCCTCGGGAGCGGATGGAAAATGTGTTCAACTAGTCCATGCCTAACCAAGCATGAAAAATCTCATGGAGCTCAAAAATGTTTCTTTGTTAGGATTTTATGCCCGGAGGAGGAATTGCCAAGAGTCCCCAAAATGGTTTGAGATGTGACTTGCAACTGGGCATAAAATGAAAACCGAGACTCAGATTTAGGAACCATCGAATCCGATGGATTCATTTGATAACATTTCAACTAGATCACCCCTCTCTCTTGGGTGCCATGCCTTGGAAGTTTCTTTACTCGTTGATTTCGAGAACTAGTGTTTTTATCAGTTTGAAGCAAACAAACATTTGGATTAAGGGGTCCAATTTATGAAACCGTGCCTCAAGAGAAGATGGAAAATATATTCACCTATTCCACACCTAAAAAATCTTGCAACATCTCATAGAACGCAAAAATGATGCTCCATTCGGTTTTTATGCCCTTAGGAGCAATTGGCCAAGAGTCCCCGAAATGGTTTGGGATACGAATTGCAACTAGGCGTATAATGAATATCAAGACTCAGATTGAGGAACCATTGACTCCGATGGATTCCTGGAATAGGATTTCATATAGAGCACCCTTCGCTCATAGGTGCCATGCCTCAAAAGTTGCTTTAATCATTGATTTCGAGAACTAATGTTTTTCTCAGTTTGAAGCAATGCAACATTTGGATTAAGGGGCCAATTTATGAAACCATGCCTCGGGAGTGGATGGATAATTTGGTCACCTATTCCATGCCTAAATAATATTGCATCATATCACAGAACTCAAAAATGTTGCTTTGTTAGTCTTTTATGGCCTGAGCGGGAATTGGCTAATATTCCCTGAAATGGTTTGGAATACAACTTGAAACTTGGCATAAAATGAAAACCGAGACTCAGATTGAGGAACCATCATCTCTGTTGGATTCCTGGCATAGTATTTTATCTATATCACCCCTCAACCCCGGTTCCAACCCCTCGGAATTTTTTTTTTCATTGATTTTGATAACTAGTTCTTTGCTCGGTAAGAAGCAATGCAACATTTGGATTTAGGGGTCCAATTTATGAACTCATGCCTTGGGAGAGGATAGACAATGTGGTCACCTAGTACATGCCTAAAAAATCATACAGAATCTCATGGAGCTCAAAACTACTGCTCCATTAGGCTTTTATACCCGGAGGAAGAATTTTCAAGAGTCCCCGAAATGGTTTGGGATGCAACTTGCAACTGGGCATAAAATGAAAAACAAGACTTGGATTGATGAACCATCGAATCCTATGGATTATTAGGATAGAATTTCAGATAGAGCACCCCTCTCTCCTAGGTTCCATGCCTCATAAGTTTCTTTACTCATTGATTTAGAGAACTAGTGTTTTTCTCAGTTTGAAGCAAACCAACATTTGGATTAATGGGTCCAATTTATGAAACTATGCCTCGGGAGAGGATGGAAACTATAGTCACCTAGTCCATGCTTAAAAAATATTCGATCATCTTACGGAACTCAAAAATGTTGCTCCGTTAGGTTTCTATGCCCTTGAGAGGAATTGACCAAGAGTCCTCTAAATGGTTTGGGATGTGACTTGCAACTATGAATATAACGAATATCGAGACTCAGATTGAGGAACGGTTGACTCTGATGGATTCCTGGGATAGTATTTCATCTAGAGAACCCATCACTCACAGGTGCCATGCCTCATAAGTTTCTTTAATCATTGATTTTGAGAACTAGTGCTTTTCTCAGTTTGAAGCAATGCATCATTTGGGTTAAGGGGCCAATTTACGAAACCATGCCTTGGGAGTGGATGGATAAACTGGTCACCTAGTCGATGCCTAAACAAGATTGCAGCATCTCATGGAACTCAAAAATGTTGCTTTGTTAGTCTTTTATGCCCTAAGAGGGAATTGGCCAAGAGTCCCCGAAATGGTTTGGGATGTGACTTGGAACTAGGCATAAAATGAAAACCGAGACTCGGATAGAGAAACTGTCATCTCTATTGGATTCCTGGCATAGGATTTTAGCTAGATCACCCCTCACTCACGGTTCCAACTTCTTGGAAGTTGTGTTTTTCATTGATTTCGTAACTAGTGATTTGCTCAGTAAGAAGCAATGCAACATTTGGATTTGGGGTTCAATTTACGAAACCATTCCTAAATAAGCGTGCAGAATCTCATGGAACTCAAAAATGTTGTTTCGCTAGGATTTTATGCCCGAAGGAGGAATTTCTAAGAGTCCCTGAAATGGTTTGGGATGCGACTTGCAATTGGGGATAAAATGAAAATTGAGACTCGGATTGAGAAACCGTTGACTACGATGTATTCTTGGGATAGGATTTCAGCTAGAGAACCCTTCTCTCACGAGTGCCATGCCTCAAACGTTTCTTTACTCATTGATTTCGAGAACTAGTGTTTTGCTCAGTTTGAAGCAAACAAACATTTGGATTAAGGGGTCCAATTTATGAAACCATGCCTCAGGAGCGAATGGAAAATACAGTCAACTAGTCCATGCCTAAAAAATCTTGCAACATCTCATGGAACTCAAAAATGTTCTTCGTCAGGCTTTTATGCCCTCAGGAGCAATTGGCCAAGAGTCCCCGAAATGGTTTGGGATATGACTTGCAACTGGGCATGTAATGAATATAGAGACTTGGATTGAGGAACCATCGACTCCAATGGATTCCTGGGATAGGATTTCATCTATAGCACCCCTCACTCACGGGTGCCATGCCTCAGATGTTGCTTTAATCATTGATTTTCAGAACTAGTGTTTTTCTCAGTTTGAAGTAATGCAGTATTTGGATTAATTGGCCAATTTACAAAACCATGCCTTGGGAGAGGATGGATAATTTGGTCACCTAGTCCATACCTAAAAAATATTTCATCATCTCACAGAACTCAAAAATGTTGCTCCGTTAGTCTTTTATGGCCTGAGCAGGAATTCGCCAAGACTCCCCGAAATGGTTTGGGATGCGAATTGCAACTGGGCATAAAACAAAAACTGAAACTCAGATTAAGGAACCTTCATCTCTGTTGGATTCTTGGCATAGGAATTTATCTAGAGGACCCTTCACTCTCGATTCCAACCCCTCGTAAGTTATTTTTTTCATCGATTTCGATAACTAGTGCTTTTCTCAGTAAAAAGCAATGAAACATTTGGATTTAAGGGTCCAATTTATGAAACCATGCCTCGGGAGTGGATGGACAATGTGGTCACCTAGTCCATTCCTAAACAAGAATGCAGAATCTCATGGAGCTCAAAAATGCTACACTGTTAGGATTTCATGCCCGGAGGAGGAATTGCCAAGAGTCCTTGAAATGGTTTAGGATGTGACTTGCAACTGGGCATAAAACGAAAATCGAGACTCAGTTTGAGTAACCGTCGACTCTGATGGATTCCAAGGATAGGATTTCAGCTAGATAAAACCTCACTCTCAGTTCCAACCCCTCGAAAGTAGTTTTTTTCATTGATTTTGATAACTAGTGCTTTACTCAGTAAGAAGCAATGCAACATTTGGATTTAAGGTCCAATTTACGAAACCATACCTCAGGAGTGGATGGAAAATTTTGTCACCTATTCCATGCATAAAAAATCTTTCATCATCTCACGGAACTCAAAAATGTTGCTTCGTTAGTCTTTTATTCCCTGAGCGGGAATTCGCCAAGAGTTCCTAAAATGGTTTGGGATGAGACTTGCAACTGAGCATAAAATGAAAATCAAGACTTGGATTGAGGAATCATCATCTCTATTGGATTCTTGGCATAGTATTTTAGCTAGAGAACCCCTCACTCACAGGTTCCATTCATCAGAAGTTTCTTTAATCATTGATTTCAAGAACTACTTTTTTTCTCAGTTTGAGGCAACGCAACATTTGGGTTAAGGGGCCAATTTATGAAACCATGCCTCAGGAGTGGATGCATAACTTGGTCACCTGGTCCATGCCTAAACAATCATGAAGCATCTTACAGAATTAAAAAATGTTTCTCTGTTAGTCTTTTATGCCCTGAGCAGGAATTGGCCAAGAGTCCCCGAAATGGTTTGGGATGCGAATTGCAACTGGGTATAAAATGAAAACCGAGACTCAGATTGAGGAGTCATCGTCTCTGTTGGATTCTTGGCATAGAATTTTATCTAGAGAACCCCTCACTCTCGGTTCGAACCCCACGGATGTTGTTTTTTTCATCGATTTCGATAACTAGTGCTTTGTTTGGTAAGAAGAATTACAACATTTAGGGGTCCAATTTACAAAACCATGCCTCGTGAGAGGATAGAAAATGTGCTCACCTATTCCATGCCTAAAAAAGCATGTAGAATCTCATGGAGGTCAAAAATGTTTCTATGTTCGTATTTTAAGCTCGGAGGAGGAATTCCAAAGAGTCCCCGAAATGGATTGGGATGCGACTTGCAACTAGGCATAAAACGAAAATCGAGACTTGGATTGAGGAACCTTCAACTCTGATGGATTCCTGGGATAGGATTTCAACTAGAACACCCCTCTCTCTTGGGTGCCATTGTTGGACACACCTACCACACTTAGAGGGGGGGG
>WSFP011511504.1:0-13064 GCA_009831015.1 Picea engelmannii | reverse complement strand
AAATGTCTCTCATAAGAAACTGATGGGACCTGTAAAAGAATAACTAATAACAAAATGCCAACCAAGGTGGAGCATGTGTGGGAACTGTTTTTATTGCTTAGGTAGAAGCCCCCCACATGTTTCCAACTTGGGGAAGCATGATGTGACCAGGGTAGAGTCAAGGTGGGCACAATTTTTCATGCTTAGGTTGTAATGTCCCTTTCCAAATAGGAGCTCCAGAGAGGAGGCTTAATGGTCTAAACAACCCCGTTAGACTATAGCCACGACCAGAAAAGGGTAAACAAGGTTACTAGAGGTCACTTCAGCCGAGGGTGTTATTATTTGAAAGTGACATCGAGCTAAAAGTGGCTAAAAGCGCTTTTAAGCCAACTTCAGCTAAAAATAGAACAGATGAGCTAAAAATAGAGTCAACAACGAATTAGGGCTTCGGGCAACTATAAGAGAAGGTAAAGCGACCTAGTTCATCATTATGTAGATTTTGACTTGTCATTGAGGAGAGAGGCGCATCTTAGGAGAGATAGCTCAGTGGATTCCAAGAAAAATACACCAGTGGCTGATTTCGGTGTTGAGAGACATACCCTAGTCACCAGGGAGATCACAAAGGTCTTCCATCAGTCTTCAGCAGCAGTTTCACAGGTTCCAGTGGCAAGGGCACATTTATTTAGGGTGAGGGCGCAACTTCTGAGGAGGAATTGAGTCGACTTGTCCCAGCAAGGCAGAATCCAAAGATTCCCTTCCAACCTAGTTGAGAGGAAGGAAAGGCGCATCTATTACCCGGTTTCTCGTCAGATTCCGACGGAGAAATCATCTGGGGTGCATTTTCCAGCCGTTGAGGTTGCGACAGTTGGGGGGGACACATTTGGGGTTCCCAAGCGATCATCAGATCAGATCCAGGGAAACCCTTCCGACCCATTTCACAGTAGGCCAGGGTGCTCAGTTTGAGACACTTATTAGTTGTTTTCGACGGTGGAATCACTAGGGCGCAATTTTTCGGTAGGAGAGGCGGTGTATTTTCGTTAGGGGGATCCATCCGGGGGCCAAACATACCACCAGAGGGCCGATTAGTCACCAGGACTGAGAGAGACAACAAGGCACACCGCTTGGGACAGTTTCCAAGCAGATCCGAGGGGTCTAGCCACCAGGGCGAACTTTCCAGACTTGCAGCAGTTGTTGCATGAGCTGTCGTAGCTTGCAGGAGATCTTACACCTCTTCCATTGATCTCGCATCAGTCTTCTATTATCGGGTATTATTGTTTTAGTTTGCTTATTGTATTTCGTCTAAGATCCTTTTGTCATTTGATCTAGTTGAGTAATTTATTTTATTCAACCGCATTCGACATTGTACTCCAGAGATATCATAATATATGGTTTACAGTCTTTTGTCACATTTACTATCTGTATACTCATTTATATGCTGTAAATAATTAATTATACACATACACATCTAAAATGCATCCAAAAACCCCTAATGTATCAGATAAGATATTGGACACTTTAGATTAGCGGTATTTCCTAGACTAGTCGGGTCAGGAACATGACAGTGGTATCAGAGCTTTCTTCCAGCCAACCTGTGAAGAAAGTACTTCTCATGACCCCATGATTCCGGGAACAGGAGAGGAATACCCAGAGGGCCGAAAACATATTAGGGATGAGTACATCCAGTACCGTAGAGGTCATACTAGAGACCAGAGAGACAGGAACACAAGGGACTACACTCCCTTCCACACTCAGTCCGATACAGAGCCAGAGTTAGATGATAGAGAGCATATAAGCTCTGACACAGAGGCAACAATAGAGAGGACAATGGGTGACAGGCGTGAGACACCAGAAAGGCCCCGAGACACATGTTGATAGTATGCAGGCCATGTTGAATGACCTAGCTAGGGGACAGAGGGACATGATGAACGCCATACAACAGATGGCCATCAGTACATTGATGATCCATCATAGCGTGAGCACTATAGGTGCTAATGCCGCAGGTGGAGCGAGTGGTTCAGGAGGACACTAGGGAGGTGGGGCCAACGGCTGCAGTGGATCTCACGGCGAAGCTAGTGCACACCCTTCACTAATCCGAGCCTACACATCATCTTGGAGGATTCCTCGACCTTTATACCCACAGTTCCAGGGAGGATAGCCATTGGGGCAGCTAGGGCATTCGGGAGGATAGCCAGGTCAAGGACAAGTAGTGCCACAGGATCCGTTCGGGGAGTACAAGAGAGACTACTTGGCACTAGGACCAGAGTTCCATGCAGACATGAGCTTGCTGGACTATTGTTCGATCAGATATCGAAACAGATCCCGGGAGGCACAGAGGGGCAATGGGAAAACTCACAACATGGACTTCATCAAGAAAGTGGGAAAGCTAAACATTCCTACTTTCGACGGATCATCGAGATGCTCAGCTCAGGCATGGGTGCAAAAGCTTGACACATACTTCAAGCTTAACCCGATGATGGAGTCAGAGGCTATCGATTTTGCCACTTTGCACTTGGATGGGGAGTCCCACGAGTGGTGGTACCATGGGCTGCTGACCTTGGGTCACAACCACATTACTTCATACTTGGAGTTCACTGAGAGGTTGATGGAGAGAATTGACAGGAGAGATCCAGAGGTCCATTTCAGGGACCTGACACAGTTGAGACAGACAGGATCAGTCAAGACCTTCATCACAGAGTTCCAGCGGAAGGCAGTGGCCGTATCCAATATATCAGAGCACAAACTGGTGATGCTGTTCACCGAGGCATTGATGGAGCCATTGAGAGGTTGGGTTAAGGCTTTCAAGCCTCTTATCCTACAGGAGGCCATTGTGCGCATGAGAGACATGGGGGCTCAACACTAAAACCCAAACTTGTTACCAAACCCTTTGTACCAAAGAGAGACAGGGATCAGAGAAATCCTCAAATGGAATGGAAGGTAAACCCAAATTGGACGATGACACCAGATGAGAGTTGATGAGGAAGAAGCTATGCTTCTCTTGTAGAGACCCTTGGGTTCCAGGCCACAGGTACATGGACGAGGGAGAGATCCATTGTATTGAGGTGGCAACGGACAATGTGGATAGTGAGGAGCAGGACAACGGATCCACTAGCTCAGAGGAGGAGCCATCACAGGCAGAGGAGTAGCCTCCATGGAGACCACTGACACCGGCAGGAAGCCACCCACCGGTAGCACCACAGCCTCCTGAGCAGGTTAATGGACAAAAACCAACAAAGGGAGGAGTCATAATGACGCTTTCTGATGTTCCCAGGTATGACACCCTCCGGATCAGAGGGACTATTCAGGGACAATGGGAAATCGCCCTAATTGATGGTGGGGCCACCCGCAACTTCATTGATGCTTCATTGGTATCGAGGTGGGCACTTTAGACAGAGGAGTTTGAGGGATTTGATGTTGCAGTAGCAGATGGCCATACAGTGGAGTGTCTTGACAGAGTACCAGACTTAGAGATAAAGTTAGGTAACTACACAGTGAGACACATTTTATGTAGTTGACCTATCTGACATAGATGTGGTATTGGGAGTCCAGTGGTTGATCACATTGGGAAAAATCACCACTAACTACCAAAACTTGGAGATGGGGTTCAGGGACAGTGACGGGAAGAGGATCGTTCTGAGGGGCATGTCAACAGGGGTATCCCGGACAGTTTCGGCCAAGAGGATGGAGAAGATCTTCAGGCATGGGGAGGTAGCATATGCTGCAGAGTGCTTGATCATTTTGTAGAAGGATTCAGAGGGTCGACAACAGTATCAGATAGAGATCAGGAACTTGTTGGGACGACATCAACAAGTTTTTGGTTCGATTTCACCAGGGAGGCCACCAGACAGGGGGTTTGAGCACACCATTGAGTTGGAGGAGGGGGCCAAACCTATGAGTACACCACCCTATAATCATCCTAGGAGGTTCTAGGATGAGATAGAGAAAGCAATTAAGGAATTGCTAGCGATGGGACACATCAGACCGAGCAACAGTCCATTCGCTTCTTTAGTTGTCCTAGTTCTGAAGAAGGATGGTACCATGAAGATATGCATCGATTACTAGGCCTTGAACAAGAAGACCATCAAGAACCAATATCCTATCCCTCGCATAGATGAGTTGATGGATGAGCTGCATGGAGCGGTTTTCTTCTCAAAGATTGATCTTCGCTCTGGATATCATCATATCAACATCAAAGAGCAAGACATAAAGAAGACGACATTCAGGTGCCAATTTGGTCATTTCGAGTTTCTGGTTATACCATTTGGGCTAACCAACGCACCGACTACATTCCAGTCTTGTATGAACCACATATTCAGGGGTCAGTTGAGGAAATCGGTCTTGGTTTTCTTTGATGACATCTTGGTCTACAACATGACATGGTAGGAACATATGAGGCACTTGGATGAGGTACTGAGTATCATGGAGACACAATCACTATATGCCAAAGAGTCCAAGTGTGAGTTTGGTATGACGGAGATGCTTTACTTGGGCCACATCATCAGTGCACAAGGGGTATAGGTGCACCAGGAGAAGATCGGGGCCATTCTGGATTGGGCAACATCCAGGAACGTGACGGAGTTGAGGAGCTTCTTCTAGTTATGCAACTATTACAGGCGGTTTGTCAGGGGTTTTTCTCAGTTTGGAGCACCACTGACGGATCTCACCAAGCATGGGGCCTTCATCTAGACCGATGAGTCACAAAAAGCCTTTGATCACATGAGGAAGTCATGGGCACCTGTCCAGTGTTAGCATTACCAGACTTCACTTTGCCGTTTGTATTACAGTGTGATGCGTTCGACGAGGGTATCGGGGCAGTTTTTATGCAGGGAGGACACCCCATTGTATTTGAGAGCAGGAAGCTCAGTCAGCCCGAGAGGTTGTACTCCATTTATGACAAGGAAATGCTGGAAATCATGCATGCCTTGACCAAATTCAGACAATATTTGGTGGGCAACAAATTTGTGGTCAAAATAGATCACAACAGCTTAAAGTATTTCCTTGGGCAGAAGGACCTCAGTGAGCGCCAACATAAATGGTTGACGAAGGTACAGGAATTCGACTTCGACATAGAGTATGTCAAGGGGAAGAAGAACATTGTGGCCGATGCGCTATCTAGGAGACCTGCAACATGTTCTTTGATGGAGATTTCAGTAGATTGGAAATCCCACTTGTTAGTGGAATATTCCAAGAACAAGTTCGCTTGTGAGGTTTTGGATGGACAGGTTCAGGATGATAGGTACAGGGTCATTGACGATGTCATATTCTACAAGGACAGGGTTTACTTAGTACCGGATTCAGGGCTCAAGAAGAAGATCCTCGCAGCAGTTCATGATTCACCACTAGCATGACATCAGGGGTTTTTCAAAACCTACAGGCAGATCAGGGAAAGGTTCTCATGGAAGGGCCTCAAACAGGATGTTATGAGGTACATCAGTGAGTGTGTAACTTGTCAACAGAACAAGTCAAAGCATACGCTTGCAGCAGGACTACTTCAACCACTTCCCATTTCGGAGCAGAAATGGGAGAGCATATCATTGGACTTCATCACAGGCCTACCCAAGGTCCAGGGTAAGAACTGCATCTATGTAGTGGTCGACAGATTGACCAAGTTTGCTCACTTCTATGCCATACCGACATAGTACAACGTAGTTCAGTTAGTCGAGTTATTCTTCAGAGAGGTCTTCAGACTTCATGGGTTGCCGAGGAACATCATCAGTGACAAAGACAGTCTGTTTATTGGGACATTCTGGAGGGAGTTGTTTAGATTGGTTGGGACAGAGTTGACACCCAGCACTAGCTATCACCCTGAGACAGATGGGCAGACCGAGATCATCAACAAGTGGGTTGAAGGGTATTTGTGGAATTATGTAGGAGGACAACAAAGAACATGGGTCAGGTGGCTACATCTAGGGGAGCATTGCTACAACACCACTTTCCACATGTCCATTGGCATGACACCCTTCCGAGCATTGTACGGTTATGATGCTCCCACTTTGGTAGACTTGGTTTTCGGGGAGAGCAGAGCTCCCAAGGCCAAGGAATGGATCATTGAGAGTCCGGAGATTCTCAAGTTGCTAAAAGAGAACTTGCAGACAACACATAATCGATAGAAGATGAGTGTGGACAGGCACAGGATAGAGTGTAGCTTTGAGGTTGGGGATTTGGTTTTCTTGAGACTCCAACCTTACAGACAATCATCTCTGAAGAAGAGTGGGGTTGAGAAGCTCAAGCCCAGATTTTATGGACCTTACAGGATCATGCGCTGGGTAGGTGAGGTTGCTTATGAGCTAGAGCTTCCAGAGGGGAGCAAGATTCACAACGTGTTCCATGTATCTTTGCCTCAAGAAGGTGGTGGGACAATTCATCAGCACATCAGAGGAGCTTCCCCCATTGGATGAGGAGGGACAGTTGGAGTTGGTTCCGGAGGAGGTACTGGAGTTCTGAGAGCGGAAACTGAGGAGCAGGGTCATCAGAGAGTGTTTGATCAGATGGAGAGGGCTTCCAGTAGAGGATGCTACTTGGGAGAGCGAGCATGTATTGCAACACCCTGGATTGGTATTGCTTGAGGACAAGCAATTTCGGGAAGGGAGGACTATAATGTCCCTTTCCAAATAAGAGCTCCAGAGAAGAGGCTTAATGGTCTAAACAACCTCGTTAGACTATAGCCAAGGCCAGAAAGGGATAAACAAGGTTACTAGAGGTCACTTTAGTCGAGGGTGTTATAATTTGAAAGTGACATTGAGGTAAAAGTGGCTAAAAGCGCTTTTAATCCAACTTGAGCTAAAAATAGAATAAATAGCTAAAAATAGAGTCAACGACGAATTAGGGTTTCAGGTAGCTATAAGAGAAGGTAAAGCGACCTAATTCATCATTATGCAGATTTTGACTTGTCATTGAGCAGAGAGGCGCATCTCAGGAGAGATAGCTCAGTGGATTCTAGGAGGAATACACCAATGGCTGATTTCGATGTTGAGAGACACACCCTAGTCACCGGGGAGATCACACAGGTCTTCCATCAGTCTTCAACAACATTTTTTCAGGTTCCAATAGCAAGGGCGCACTTATTCAGGGTGAGGCTGAAACTTTTGAGGAAGTACTGAGTTGACTTGTCCCAGCCAGGGAGTATCCAGAGATTCCCTTCCGACCCAGTTGAGAGGAAGGCAAGGCGCATCTATTGCCCAGTTTCTCGTCAGATTCCGACGGAGAAATCATCCGGGGTGCATTTTCCAGCCGTTGAGGTTGCGACAGTTGAGGAGGACACATTTGGGGTTCCCGAGCGATCATCAGATCAGATCCAGGGAAACCCTTCCGACCCATTTCACAGTAGGCCAGGGCGCTTAGTTTGAGACACTTATCAGCCAATTCTGACGGTGAAATCACTAGGGCGCAGTTTTTCGGTAGGAGATGGGGCGTATTTCCCTTAGGGGGATCCATCTAGGGGCCAGACATACCAACAAAGGGCCGGTCAGTAACCAGGACTGAGAGACAATAGGGCGCATTGTTTGGGACAGTTTCCAGGCAGTTCCTATTGATATTATGGTAGCTGTGGGAGGTATTAACCTCCACGTGTAACCCTGACAAGAATAGAATATTCCGGAAAGCAAGAAGAAGCCCTAAAGGTTTGGACATAACCCTAGAAGACACGTCCACTAAAGAAAATAATTAATATTGAGTCTTTAGCCTCCAGAAAGAGAATTCGACCCAGACAACTAAGAAAGAGCAGTATAAATATAGGATGCCAGAGCTCATTTGTACACACACAACTCGCAATTGCAGAAATCTAGTGCGCACTGCAGAAATTTAGTAAGTGCGCAAGTCTGGAGAGTAGTTGCAGTTGTAGCTACTGCAACTTGTATTTTCGGTTTTAGGCTTGGACTTTCTCTTGGTTATGGTTTGGACTTTCTGCCTTGTGTGCTATCTCACGAGAGATGTATGCTGCATTGATTGGCTATTTGTTCTAGGGTTGCTTCCAGAATTATTCTCTCTCAAGGTTAAGGTGCTCGGGGGTGGCTTCGGCCTATGGTTGGGTGACAATATTGCTATATTATCTATGGTGAAATGAGCACCTATTTTTCAAACAAGTTATGGGCCCACACTATCTTCGGAAAGTCTAACCGTTGGAAGATAGATTGGGAGGATTTGCTCAGTTACAGTTGCAGTTGCAGTCAAAGTTTTGCTGCAACAATGAAACCCTAACCCTCTTGTTAAGGCACCTTAAATGAAGTGACTGACCTAATTTGGATAGCCTAGTGCGCCCTAGCCTAGGGCACCACCTGGTACTCTTAGCAAGCTAAGACGTGAAAGTTTGAGTTTTTGGTCAAAATCAAAGGTTGACCAAGTCAAAAGGTGTCATGACTTACTTTATGAAGTCAGAAAACAAGTTAGAAGGGGCTTCTAACTTCAGAGCATGGAAGACAAGGATTGATCTCATCCTTGCCAAGAATAAAGTGTTGGATATTGTGAAAGGAAAGATCGTGGAACCACAGTTTGAAGAAGGAAAAGAGAAGGAACCTTAGAACGTTGCAGTTATGGAGAAGTTCAAAGACAATGACATCAATGCCATGAGTATCATAGTGGACTCTGTTAAAAATCACTTGATACCCTACATCTCTCATCTTGACTCATCTAAGAAGATGTACGATGCTCTAACTAACCTCTTCTCAGTTGGAAACATTGGACAAGTAAACAAGTAATGAGTCTGAAGAATGAGCTCCGTGACATGAAAATAAATGATGATGACAGCATAACATCATACTTGGTAAGAATCTCTCAGTTAAGAGATCAACTACAAGCTATTGAAGAAATCATTTCAGAAAAGGAACTGGTAAATATAGTACTCAATGGCCTTCCTAAGACATGGGATGCATTTGCCGCAAGCATGAACACAAGAAAGGAGTATCCCACATTTGAAGAACTTTGGACTTGCTGTGCACAAGAATCAAGGATTAGCGCAAAAGAGAAATTCCAAAGGAAAGATGATGATCAAGCCTACGCAACAAAGTTCAAGAAATTCAGGAATAAGAAGAAGTTTGACTCAAGGAAGAAACCAAATCAAGAGAAGGATATGTGAAAAATACAACGCTTCAATTGTCGAAAATATGGTCACTACAAGAATCACTGTCCTAAGTTAAAGAAAAGGAAAGAAACACACGAAGCAACAATTGTTGAAGAAAAGGAACCCTCAAAGAAAGTCAAACAAGATGAAGGAGATTTCTTCTTCTGGTCAAGGTAACATTATTCTTCTGTAACATAGTCCTTGTACATACCATGTCTACATAGTTCTTGTATATCTATTTCTAGAAGATAAGATGGTCAGTGAAACAACACATATGGAAGAATAACAAGATAAGGATTACTATTACGATGATTACAAGTAAAGCAATACACATGAAAAGATGAAGTACGTTGACAATCCTTGGTAACAATTCCTATGGAAGCTATTATATAAGTAACAACTGCCATATAAGCCGAAATCAGAATCAAACTTTGAAGTCAAAACAGAAAGAAGTCAACAATCAAGAGGAAATTAGAAAAAGACTTGTGACACTTTGCAGAATGCAATAAGGATGCAGACAAAAGCATGGACTCTCTTAGATGGAGGGAGTTTATTACAGAATTCCAAAAGAAGAGCATGCATTCATGCATAAAACAAGGATTAGGAGGGAGCTAATCCTAAATGATATGATCCATTAAGGATTATGAAGTATCTGTCCATATTCCCATTAAAAATAGCAGCGATGATAAACAACATGTGATCAATTTGACTCTAGAAGAAGTCTTCTTTGAAAAGAAGCCTTAAAGTATCCTTGGTTGTCCATCTACATCCATGATCCTATGATGAAAGGAAGAAGTTGAAATCTTCAGAGCATGGAATCTATAGAAGACTCCATGGACCCAAAAGCTAAAGAGGAACATGAGGAAGAACATGAAGATTCCAAGAAAGAAAGAAAAGCCAGAACAACCCGTTATTATATCGAGAATCATAAGACTACCAGCTTGATTTGAACCCACTAGAAACAATCAAGCAGAAGAAATGGAAGTTATGATAAAGAACAGTGTATGCAAGAAAATGTGAAAAAGACTTATGAATGGAAGCATTGCGAGATTCAGAGGTTCTTCTAGAAGGAGGGAGAAAAACTATAACGACAACTCACTAGTATCCATGGATTGGAATTTACATGTAAAAGACTGTTCTTCCCAAGAAAGCAAGTGAGAAAGAAGCTTATACCAGAAAGAGACCCATGTATGCAGATATAAGAAGACCTTGTATGGATTCAAACAACCTGATGTAGAGTATCTCATATTCAGTAGAAGCGTGGTGAAAACTTTCTATAACAGAGATAGTGTATCAGAATAGCTACTCAGAAGTCCGGGATGATGGATTGCTAATCCATCGAAAACTCTCATGATGACAGAAGAAGTGCTACTTGGATATGTTTTAGTTTGAGATTTGCCTCGATGTCATGAGATAGCAAGAAACATAAGTGCTGAATTCGACCATGATATATTGTAATGATCAGAGCTATATGAAGCCTTCAGAAAAAACCAGTGTTCCATGACAGACCGAAGTACATTTAAGATCAAGCATTATATTCTCCATGGTAGAGTCCAGAAGAGAGAAGAGATTCTCTAGTATATCTCCACAGAGGAGTAGATAACAAATATTTTGGTAAAGCCTCTGTTCAAGATGAAAAGTTTGCGTACTTAAGAAACAAGATGGGGCTTGTGGAGACAACTTCCTTATTGAAGAAGGAAAAGATTACCCCCAGATTGGGAGGGAGCACTGATATGTTATTGATTTATGGATAGTCATTTTTTAGTTTGAAACATGGTCTAGGATGAGCAGTTCCTTTCCAGTTCGGAAAGTGGTTTGAGATTTCTGACGGACAGGCATTTTCCAGTTTGGAAAATGGTCCAGATCGGACAATCATTTTCGTAATGAAAATGGTCCGATAGATTGCCGATGTACCATAGACAACGATTCCCCTTGTGGCAAGTGTGGGGGAATGGTCTAGGACAATCATTCTTCTTGGCAGTCACCCTAAGTAGTGGCCAAGTAGAATGGTTCGCCTCGCCGGGCAATCATTTTTTCAAAGTTCACAGTTGCGAGTAGTTTCGAAAAATGGTCCGGACAGTCATTCCCTAGGGCAGACTCATTCTCTCCAGATTGCATTATGATTAGTGTCGGAGGAATGGCCTAGTTAGGTGAATGGTCCAGGTTCAACAATCAGGGACAAACATTCCCTAGGGTAGACTCATTCACTCCAGGTTGCACTATGATTAGTGTCGGAGGAATGGTCCAGTTAGGTGAATGGTCGAGGCTCAAAAATCATGGACAGTTATTCTTCTATGCTTGAGAAGAATAGTCCAGATAGCCCATGGCTAATGTTTTACCTTCTGAGGGCAGATGCTCTTCTAGATCTCATAGATGTGAGTGGAAGAATAGCCCAGATGACTCAGTTTATATCATGATATTGTTTTATGCAGCTTGATATTAGATGATATGATTGTTCTGGAGACTGTATGTCTCTGGGCAGTAGCTGTATGCCACTATGGTGGATGTATTCCACTGGTTGTGACTATGTGTCACTGGTTAAGTAGATGTGTGCACTTGGTGTGGTTGTGTACCACTGGATAGTAGTTGTTTACTATTATGAATAGACACAGTTGTGTTCTATTGGATGACATTGTTTTGATTGCCATGGAGACCATCGCTAGTGTTGGAAATGATTACCAACTAGATAGATAGTCAGTATGCTGGTGGATAGACATTCTCCAGGCAGAAAATGGTCCAGGATAGTTATTCTTCTAGGACGCATGTTCGGATCAGAAGAATAGTCCTTGTAGCACATGGCGTGGCTTCCAGCATCTGTGAGAACAATTATTCTTCTAGGACATATGTCCGGATTAGAAGAATGGTTCTTGTATCACTCTGTGGAGTGAGTGACTTATTGAGCATCATCCTGATTACTTAGATGGAGTATGGCTTTGAGAGATGATGCATTTGATGCTATCAGAAGATACTGATAGTGGTGATGGTGCTCGTGATTTGATCATGAGATAGCTTGTGTGGCTATGATGATATTACCAGTTGAATGGTATGTTTGTGCTCAAGACCATTGTTTTCAATGCCTCCCTAGCTAGGAGGGAGTGTTGATATTATGGTAGTTGCGGGAGGTATTAACCTCCACGTGTAACCCTGACAAGAATAGAATATTCCAGAAACCAAGAAGAAACCCTAAAGCTTTGGACATAACCCTAGAAGACACGTCGGCTAAGGAAAATATTTAAAATTGAGTTTTTAGCTTCCAGAAAGAGAAGTCGGCCCAAACAACTAAGAAAGAGCAGTATAAATACAGGATGCCAGAGCTCATTTGTACACACACAACTCGCAATTGCAGAAATCTAGTGCGCACTGCAAAAATTTAGTAAGTGCGCAAGTCTGGAGAGTAGTTGCAGCTGCAACTACTGCAACTTGTATTTTCGGTTTTAGTCTTGGACTTTCTCTTGGTTATGGTTTGGATTTTCTGCCTTGTGCACTAGCTCTGGAGAGAGGTACATTGCATTGATTGGCTATTGTTTCTAGGGTTGCTTCCAAAATTATTCTCTTTGTCAAGGTTAAGGTGCTTGGGGGTGGCTTCAACCTATGGTTGGGTGAAAATATTGCTATATTGTCCATGGTGAAACGAGCACACCTATTTTTCTAATAGATCCGAGGGGTCTAGCCACCAGGGCAAACTTTCCAAACTTGCAACAGTTGCCGTATGAGCTGCCGTAGCTTGCAACAGATCTTACACCTCTTTCATTGATCCCTGCAACAATCTTCTATTATCGGGTATTATTGTTTTAGTTTGCTTATTGTACTCCGGCTAAGATCCTTTTGTCATTTGATCTAGCCGAGTGATTTATTTTATTTAGCCGCATTCGACATTGTTCTCCGGAGATATCATAATATATGGTTTACAGTCTTTTGTCTCATTTACTATCTGTATGCTCATTTATATGCTGTAAACAATTAATTATACACATACACATCTAAAACGCATCCAAAAACCCCCAATGTATCAGATCAGGTATTGGACACTTCA
>WSFP011511501.1:0-13065 GCA_009831015.1 Picea engelmannii | reverse complement strand
TTAATTCTCCTTAGGCTTGAGGAAAGGATAAAGGGTTGGGACAATGGATTTGGAAAATGGGCAGAGTTTCTTCGCTATAATTTTCCTCCTCCAAATGGTACCCCTACCCCTTCTTTTATAGGCTAGAAGGAGCTAGGGTTTTGGATGAACTCTCAGCCATGCATGGCCGGGAGTTTCAGTTAACTGACCCATATCTTTTTGCCCTGTCGACAACTTTCCTATTTTTGTTTTTTTTTAGGTACACACGGGTTGTAGTGGACCTGCCAGCGTGTACACGCATGCAGTAATGGGTTAGGGCGCGTGGGCCTTGACCCAAGAGGATTTTCAAGGAGGTTGTTCAGCAGATGTTTTGGCAATGAAGGGATATGAGTTGGCTTGATTCCAGGTAAGCATGTGTGGTGCAATTTAGGGTTATAACAGATGCCCCCTAATGTGTGAGGTCAGAAGAGCATCTGATGGCCGAAATACATTACCAATCTTTTACCAATCTGTATTGATATGCTGAATGAGTGAGCCCAAGAATCAGAAACCAAGAGGTGTCATCTGCAAAATAACAAATGTCTCACCGAGGCAGGCATACCCATGCTCGGGATAAAATAGACCCATGGCTACCAATCAAATACACTGTAGATCCATTTCAAATAACTATAAAGAGTAGCCACGAATAATACACAGCGAAGCTACATCTCGAAATCAAAAAGATATACATATAGAGTATCCATCTCCCAGAAGCTGATTCGGCCTGATGGATGTACTTCAGAGCTCAAGCAACAACTTCAAAATCTTCTAAACTCGGGTAGGAGTGTAATATGAGTGTACGACTGCACTACCCAGAGGTCTTCGACGGCTCATCGGTTATGGACTTGATAATCTTGATGGTCGGACTGAAGGCTTCAGTGATTTCAAACAAGGACTTGATTGGACGTTCAGGATGGCCGGGTATGCGGACAAGAGACATATTGCAGAGGGGCCGACTCAGGCTCAGTGACAAACTTCCCTTGGATAATAGCACGACAAGTGATAAGACTCAGGCAGCATATCTGTTAATCATAAGTCTACGAAGAAGGAGGCAACACAAACTCTCCATATGTTTGGAAGAGTAACCAAACGGTGGAGGACACAACTCTATATAGTGAGAAAAATCTTCCTAAGGTCGTACTACATCCCATAGTATGATGATCAAATGGACAGATGTGCTTCATCCAAGGGAGACTCATTATGCTGCCAATAAAGAAAATACTTTTCCCATCCTCTTTTTGGGGTATATTTGATTTTTTTGTTCTTTTTGATGATTTTGAAAAAGAATAAAGGAATATTACATTACAATGGAGGAACAAGTACTGCAAACATATAAGCTCGAGGCACAAGGACACGACTGATGTTCTGGTAAAATGATACTCGGGAAAAAATCCTCCAGCGGCCAAAGGTGTTAAGACGCAGAAGCAAACTGTTACAAGGCTGATGGATAAGGTATGCAAATGCGGTTGATAGAACACACAATGGTAACATCCTTCGATGTAATTTTAACGAGCCCAGAGAAGGTAAGCTCGATGGTTTTTCATATTTAGAGAGTCTGAAAAAGCATAAAAGGAGACTCCATTGGGGTAACTTTTTCGACAATAGTCTAGTCGGTTCGAAAAAGGGATAAACTAGCACCGATTAGATGTCAATTCAAAACCATTTTAACGAGTGTGACAAGGACAAGATCACTCGGCTATTTTTTCACTTTTAAGGAGTCTGAAAAAAGATTAACTATGGACTCCGTCAGGAATATTCTTCTGGACCAATTTAACGAGTGTGAAAGAACAAGGTCACTCGACGATCTTTACAATTTTAGGGAGTCTGAAAAGAGCTTAAATATGGACTCCGGGGGGGTTTCTTTTTCGTAAATTTAGTCCCTCAGGCCTGAAAACGGAATAAAATTATACCTGAGGATACTCTTCTAAAGAATGGGAATTCAATAGATTATTCCTTTGTTCGTACAGTTGACCGTTCGGACTGAAAAAGGGGTAAACTACCGCCAGACAGACGTGACTTCAAATTTCAGTTTAACGAGCATGAAAGGTCACAAGATCGCTCGGCAATCTTTTCATTTTTAGAGGGTCTAAAAAGGGCTTAAAAGGAGACCCGTTATGTTTTGGGAGTCCGGAGGGTAAGACAAAGAGTGAAAAAGACCCATGCAAATGAGGCTCAAAATCGTATTCAGGAAAGACTATATGGACTCTCGAGCCTACAGTGTTATGAGAAACGACATGGACACCATAATGCAACCAGGACCTACCTAGGGCATCCATGTTTTGGTAAGCTCTACCACCAAGTCGCGACACTTCTAGAGTAGATATGACGGTTCTGTGTCACAACCGGATGTGATCGATCCTATAGCATAAGAAAAAGGCAATGAGATGCAAAAGTTGGGGTGATATCCTAACCTATATGCTCAAGTTGATTTTTGAAAAAAAATTGTTTATGGACCGTCAATATATATATATATTTTTTTCGAAACTCAAAAAAAAAGTGTCCCAATACCTGATCAAATCCCTCCCATATAACTCCTGGATCACTCTAAATGGTGTTTGGTATAAAGAAACTGATAAGGGGGGCCAAAAAAGTGACAAAAAGAGGCCAAAAAGTCTATAAATAGAAGCTAACAGCTCATTATCACCATTGCTGATTTGGAAATTGACTCTGGAGCCAAAAGACCCCCTTTGTCAAAGATCGTGATTCCGGGAGCTACAGTGGACGAAACAGACTTCTAGTTGGACCAAGTAAGTACAAAATCCCTTATCTAGCTATTCAATACTTCCATTTTAGCATTTAACTTATTTTTTGGGTGAGCGTCGACCTCAAAAAGGTCAGCCCTAGGTACACGTGCATAGAGCAAAGCCTGCACGCGTGTACACGTGACTGTCACCTCTACAGGCCGCGTGTACCCCCCCCAAATGATGAAAAAGAAAATGGAAATAAATATTGACCCTCCTTTACCTTGTTGTGTTGGTAGGATGTATGTCCAGTGGAGGGAAAGGGAGCACGAGGCCTCCAATGAGTTAGTTGTTGCAGATCCGAATGTTGTGGCTGTGTTGATGCAGTGCGGTTTGTTAAAATTCTTTTTATGTTCATTCATGCACGTGCAACCAAGGCTACTGAATGCCTTGATTGATTACTGGCACCCTGATGCAGAGGTGTTTATGCTAGAGGGGAAATCCTTGGTGCCCACCACCGAGGATATTTACTTTCTGACTGGCCTCTCAAGGAGAGGGGAACCAGTCAACTTTCAGACTTTTCCTGCAGGGCCGAGCAAGGTCTCGGAGCTGATAGCTGAGTACTGTGAGGCTGGGACCGATCGTAGAGGTTCTTTGGTACCTATTAGAAAGATTACCAACCTCACACTATAGACTATCTTATTGCTTATTGTGTGGATTACCGGCTCAGCAGCCATGCATCAGGCTTCGCGCGCACAGATGAACTGTGCTATCCAGTGCATGAATGCACAAATTTTTGATTGGAGTACCACACTGTTGGAGTGTATGAAGAGGCAATTGACAGATTGCTGACAGCAGACACAGAGGAACTTCGGGCTCGAGACTATCTTGTGTTCGTTCTTTTTCGAGAGAGTTCCATGCTTCAGTCCTCGACTTGCAGTACGAGGACATCTGGCCACTTTCCCCGCAGTATGCAGATGGGCAGTGTTACTGCTGCGACAGGGTGGCGGAAGGACCGTTGAGGCATTCGACGATGACTTTTTTGCTTGGCTGTCATGACAGATCCCTACTATCGAGGACTACCCATATGCGGGGATCGACTTTTCGAGAGATCCAGAGATACCCGTGTCTCCTGGTGAGGAGCGAGGGGAGATGGGTAAGTCTCCACCTGTATAGTTTTTCTTTTTGTTTGCATATGTAATTTTTATGTCTTTTTTGATATATATATCATGTTTTTGTATGCCAGAGTATTTGATGGGTGAACATTTATTGTATGCAGATGTGGGACCCGTGCGACCTGCCGACTATGCATGGAACAGGCGTCCCCCACAGCCAGAAGCCACAGCTGCCGCCGCTGGGGGAGAAGCAGTAGCAGGGAACCTCCTAGCAAGAGAGGCCGAGAGGGTCGTTAGGTGAATTGAGCGGAACTTTACTGTGCTCACTCGCACAGTCCCGATGGCAGAGATAGAGAACCTGCCGCCATCCATGCAGACTCATGTTGTGGGGGCACCTCGGACATGGGTCCGATTGTTTAGGAATTTAGCCCGTGCTGTAGATGATTATAATAGGGCCCATAGGCCCTGAATAGACTTTAGACTCTTTATGTGCCACGAGCACCTTGTTGTATATATATTTTTTTAAGGGCATAAGCCCGGTGACTCGTTACTATTCCCACTTTTGAGGCGCTTGCGTCCATCTATGTACTTTGAGGATTTTATGATGTTTATATATGGTTTTTATCTCTTTTTGTGTCTTATGGATTATGTGTGCAAAAATGTATTTACATGTTTATATCCATGATCTTTTTATATGTGGGCAAGATGCCAATCTAAAATGTGATTAGCTAGAGTATCTGTGATTTGGTTTAATCTCCTAGGAACATGAAAATATGTAATATAATCAAAGTTGCATTCTAAGAGACGTACCTTAAGGAATTGTCAGTGTAAAGTTGGATCATGAACCCGGTATATTCTGTTTAGCTGCGACACAACCAGTTGAGCATCTAGATAGACCCGGAGGCGAGAGATACCCAATGACAATGCGTCACAAAGCAACTCAATAACTGCACTATACTCAGCAAAATTATTTGTGGTGTCACCTAAGCATATACCTTCGGAAGATAACAACCGACCCTGTGGTGTAAAGATTACCCAAGCTGCGGAGGCAAGCCTCTGCGTGTGTCGACTAGCAGCGTCCGCATACCCAACGAACACCTCGGACTCTCTTGACATATACCATATTGATGAAAGATAACATCAATGACACATCCATAACATGTTTTAAAAGAAATATTAAAAAGTAATAGTACAAAGACTATACATATGTTACAAAAAGTTACCCACAGTGACCTTTCTATGAGGTAGAGCCCATTTCTAGGCTCCGCCAAAGCATTCCCTTCAAAAACGACCAAACAATAAGCGCCCTTTTTCAATACCTCTTTGATAATGAAGGGTCCGAACCACATGGGCTTAAACTTTCCTACTTTCCTGCCCCCAGGGGGTCCTTGTCTTGGTCATAGACCAGGGCAAGGTCACCCTCAGAAAAACTATGAGGACGAATGGACCTATCATATTGACACTTGATCTTATGTTTATGATCCTTGTTGGCCAGGGCCGCATCACGACGCTGTTCATCAAGCTGCTCAAGGTGTACTAACCGTTCTTCAAGTGGAGAAGTGTCTGGCAATAACTGTACTACCAATTTCAGAGATGGGATTTGACATTCAATGGGCAAGACTGCCTCCAGCCCGTAAATGAGTTGGAAAGGTGAGAAACCGGTTGCAGTCTTAACTGATGTTTGGTAAGCCCATAATGCTAAGTATAACATCAAATGCCAGTTTGACTTGGCTGAGTTGATAGTTCGTTGTAGAATCGTCTTAAGAGTTTTGTTTACAACTTCCACCCGCCCATTGGCTTGGGGGTAGTAAGGTGATGAATGTTCCTTCCGTAACCCAAGCTTTGATGTTAATTCGGACATCATTTGATTCTGAAAGTGACTGTAATGGTCAGTGACAATCTCTCTTAGGACGCCGAACCTTTCTATAATCTGGTTGAATAAGAAGAGAGTCATGGTCTCTCCATCATCTTTAAACATTGGCATAGCTTCGACCCACTTAGTGAAGTAGTCGACAGCTACAATGATATAACAGTGCCCCCTTGCTGAGGGGGGTTGCATTTAGTGTAATCAATCCCCCACTTAGTGAAGGGACCAACTGTGATGACAGGAAACATGGGAGCTAGATGTGCCCTCATCTTCCGAGAGAAGATTTGGCATGGATGGCACTTCTTGACCGACTCGATACAATCTTTGATAAGTGTGGGCCAGAAGTAACCTGCTCGTAAAATCTTTTAGGCTATTTCCAACCCAGATAAATGACCGCCACAAGCTCCAGCATGACAATCATTGAGCACTATGACGACCTCTTCATGAGTGAGACATCGACACAAGATGCAGTCTACACCTCCTTGATACAATGTATCATCGAGTATGAGATAGTTCTTAGCCTGATGGCGTATCTGCCGACGCTCGTCACAAGAAAAAGAGGTGGGGCACTTCAAATTCTGGAGATATATAAGTATATCTCTGTACCAAGGGTCTGAAGATTGAATCAAAAACATATCCCACCAGATAGGCGATTCCTCAGGCACAACGTCACCTGACTCAAAAGGAAGCTCCGAAATAAGTTCTGCGAAGACCAATGACTTCTTGGACTTTGTTGAAATGAAGTCTAAGTCAAATTCTTGGAGGATGACCATCCATCTATTGATTTTTCTGCCTATAACTCATCGTGTCAACATATACTGGAATGGATTCATGACAGCGATGATGGTGGTCTTGCGAAACAAAACATAGTGACGGAACCATTGAACAGCATGAACTGCTACCAACACAAGTTTTTTGAGATGGGAATAATTAAGTTCTGGTCCTACGAGGCCTCGGCTCAGGTAATAGATCACGTATTCTGAAAATGAATCATCTTCCTGGACTAAAACCATGCCTATAGTTGACTCTGCGGTAGCCAGATATAAGAATAAATCTTTTTTATAATTAGGTGGCCATAGCAGAGGTGCAGTTGTGAGGGCATGTTTTAATCTGTCGAAAGAGCATTGAGTAGCTTCGTCCCAGAAAAAGGGAACATCTTTCTTCAATAAACTCATAAAGCCCTTGGTGATTTCGGCATAGTTGGCGATGAAGCATCGTAAGAAGTTCGCCTTGCCTTGTAGACTCTGAAGTTGTAAGATTGTACGTGGGGGGAGAAACTGGATTATTGCCTCCACCTTAAGAGGATTGACCATGATCCCTATTGTTGATTTGATGAAACCTAACAAACGTCTTGACGTGACGCAAAAGCTACACTTGTTGGGATTCAAGCGAATCCTGAAGTAGCGACAGCGTTCGAAGATTAGTCTGAGGTGCGTAGGATGATCCTTTCGCTTGCGAGAGCGTGATGCTAAATCATCTAGATAGGCCTCAACTATATGTTTGAGGTCGTGAAACGCAAAATACATGGCCTGATGGAATGTGGCTCCAGCATTTTTAAGGCCAAAAGGCATCTTACTATAGGCAAATATACCCCACGGACAAATGAATGTCGTTTTGTGTTGGTCTTCAGGTTTGATTTGGATTTGATTATATCCCAAAAAACCATCCATGAACAAAAAGGCTTCACAACCGACACATTCATCAATGATCTAGTCAATGAATGGGGTTGGAAAATTATCTTTTGGACATGCCTTGTTCAAATCACGGAAATTGGTACATACATGAATCGTGCCTTGTTTTTTATTGACTAGCATGGGGTTTGACACCCATTGAGTCAAATGAATAGGATAAATGAAACCTGCCTTGAGAAATTTCTCAACTTCAAGCTTAATGGCTGCTGCTTTCTTAGGATTGACTGGATGAAGTTTTTGTTGAACAGGATTAGCATAAGGATACGTTGTGATTTCATGTTCAACTATTTTTGGATCGATACCTAGCATTTCCTCATAGGACCAGGAAAAAACGTCGCGGAATTCTTTGAAAAGATCCGTATAAATTTGAATCTCTTCGGGGGAGCAATTTGCCTCGACGAAGACATTCTCCACGACGCCAGGGTTTCGGGAGATGTTGATAGGTATAGTTTTAGCGATAGTCGCCATATTTCCCTCAGCATAAATTTCCTGTGTAGCTAAGAGATTAATAGGACATGGATGATCTCCCGTCATGGTGATAGTGAATTCTCCTGCCTCGATTCGGCATAACTCTGGGAGGAAATATGATCTTTGATGAAGATCTTCCCAAGGTTTGTCCGGACTAGTCATTGCTTCGATTACTGCTTTGTCAGAAGGCAAGACTAAGTCTAATGAATCGGTGGTAGCAAGAGAACCCTAAGCCCAAATAGGCTCTAGAAGTGGATCCAACTCTTGTACGGGAGTCGGATCAGGGTTAGCTGAAGTTTGCTGGACTAAAGAGTACGCTACTTCAGTGGCTGACAAGGGCATGGACATGCTGGAGTGCCCTGTCTCATCCATCATGGCTAATGGGGAAGGAATAATCCATGGATCCGCAAAGTAAGTCATGCGGAACGACGAAACATGAAAAATCTTAGCCTTGTGGTGATTAGATATAAACTTGACATCGTCATGAGGAGGTGGGTAATCGAAGGTACCCATCAAGGATGGGCACAAACCAACTCCTACGTTAATGACACCGGGCTGAGGATTATCAATCATGGGAACTGTGGATGCCCCCAAAGCTGGGTCAGGTCTAGAGAAGGACAATTGATCAATGGTCACTATCCGACCCTTGTGTGGAAACAACAAGACTCGAAAAACTGTAGCAACCATAGCTTGCATAGCATAAGTCCAACTCCATCCTAACAAGAGATTATAGTCGAGGGGGGCATTGACTACCTCTACTTCGACGCACACAGTCTTCCCTCCTAACTTCACAAGGAAAGAAGGGACGATGCCATGTGGTTGGAAAGAACGACCGTCAAACGCAGTGAGAAGAGTAGGTGTCAGAGACAAAGTGGGCTGGCCAATGGCCTTCCAACATGCTAATGACATAATGCATGTCGAGGTGCCCTCGTCGACCACCGTGCGAAAGATATTGTGTGTAAAAGTTTTTGTGGGATGAGCCACTACGATCTGAAACACTACATGGTAAGGTAGACGAGGTTTTAAGTCGGTTGTATCTAGCATGATGGTACCTGGGTTACAAGTCTCAGTAGAGCCTAAAGCAGTTAACAAGGCTTTCCTCTAAGCAAGGCATCTTTGGAGGACCTCCAAAGTGGACATCACACAAGGGGTTTGTGATAAATCTTCCACCACAGAGTAATTCTAGGCGGCCCGTGCATTTGGGTTGTGAGAAGATTTCTTAAATGCACCCTTTGGAATGTGTGTCATTGCTTCTCCCAACGTCTTCTCGATCTGTAGAGGAAGAGATGGGAGTTCAGCTTCTTTACCCTTCTCAGAGGCACTTGGTTTACTATAGTTGTGTGCTCTAGTCATTATTAAAGCATCACCCCTAACCATATATACGTTCGCGGATGAGGAATTGTTTGGGGGAGGGCAGGTTTCTTGGCTGCCCCCTTCGGCACTTGTAGAGGCTTGAGTTAAATATTGCTCATGATGAAAGGGATTAGTCAACATGGCTTGTTGTTGCTGTGTGACAAACTTTTGGGCCTCTGCAAGTCGAGGACAAATATGGGTCGGGTGGTCTTCCACACACAAGTTGCACGGATACCTCGCCTTCCATTTTTCTGTGGTTCCCTCGCTAGCATTATCAGTGGGTTTTTTCTCCCCCTTACCCTTTTTCTGTTGTTTTTTCTTCCCTTCAGGCTGTTGGGTGGCCTTTGGGTTAGTCAACTACATGGAGTGTACTTCCGACGTTTGGGTAGGAGGAGCAGCCAAAGTAGTAGTCTGGTTGGCCACTGAGTGTTGTATAGATAACTATTGCAATTGCTTTGTCAATTGCTCAGCGGGCTTGGTTTGTGCTGAGCCAACAATACCATCGGCATGTGGTCCAACTCTCTGTCTAGTTTTATCCAATATCGATCGTGGTGCATCCAGCAGGATGTTGTATAATAAACCAGACTGGGAATAGATAAGCTCAAACTGTTGATCCCTCATGATGGCATCTTCTTCGGAGAACACTCCTGAAGTTGCAACGTCTTTGGATAATTGTGGAACTAAAGACTTAAGGAACCACTCAAGCAGGAATGCTGGTGGGACTGGTACTTTGATTAGACTCTTTCGGTGTCTCCACTCTCGGATATGATCAGAGATATGGTCCACTGTTGTCTATTTGAAATCGGCAAGCAGCTCTGTGCCAGCATCGTATCTCACAGGTAACTGGAAATGGTTAAGGAAGGCCATCTCCATTTCACCAAAAGAAGAGTATCTTGAGCGATCGAGCTCGATGTACCATTTCGCGACACTCCTGATAAGAGTGTGTTGAAACAATCGCAACTATATGGAGTCATCTTTCAATGAGTTAGATGAACACCAAAGATGGAAAGTAGTCACGTGATCACCTGGATATTCCTTAGGATTGGCCTCGAACTTTGGAATGTCCGAAGGCAACTTCGTTGGCATAGGAGGCCAACATGGATCATGACAAATAGGATCATTTAAAAACCTTTTCAAATCTGACAAGTGTAGCATCACCAAGAATGGTAGTTTGGGTTGCTGCTGATAGCCTAGGAAAAAGGGTCCTGGAGTTTGACTGGCACCAGGTTGCCAGGAAAGGTTTGGCTACTGGCTTGGATTTTGGTAGAAACCATGGCCCTAACCAACGTAAGGATTTTGCATCTGTGGAGACATCATTGGTTGATTCCCCATAAAGGACATAGGATGTTGGGCATTCATCATGTTTGACGGACTTTGGGAAGGATTACCCCATGCTGGTCCTAATGGGAGAGGCATAATAGTCTATCCAGGGTTCCATTGACTGTGGAAAGAATTACCCCAGAATGACATTCTAGAGGAGGGAACGGATCCTTGTCCTGAGTTCCAAGGTCCTGCTATATGTGCCCCGGTGCAGGAATAGTACCCTGCGCCAGAGTAGACTGTCCAAAAATGGGAGTGCCCCCAGACTGGAAAGCGGTGGATGCAAAAGTGTTGTTACCAAACATCATGTTCCAAACAAACGGTGAAGAACCTACCGGCATAGTGTGCACAGGTGTTCCTTGACTCCCAACTCCAAATGAACTCATGTGTGCAGGCTGCCTGGCGGACTACTGATGCAGACCACCAAGCAAAGGGGACGAAGGAGAGATATGAACTCCCACGTAAGGAAAAGCATTAAAAGGGACAGGAATGCCCCCAAGTTGACCTTGTAGAGGAGCATTAGAGCTCCCTACCCCCAGACCCAAAGTCTGTAAAGTGGAGTGAGTGAGTGCAGGACTTATGCTCGAACTAGGCATACCGTATGAGAATGGAGAGCCTGTCGCACTAGGTGTGAAGGGAGTTGTGGCCGCTGCGATAGATGGGATCGGTCCATTGTGTGACGTAGTTACGGCCGAGACCATGGTGGCCCAGGCCAATGACAGAAAGTTAGGAGATGCTTCTCCTGTGGTAGCAATGGTGGTGGGAATGGAAGAATTCCCAGAGGAAGTAACAACATTTGTTTCCATAGCTGTGTGAGGCACTGACAGGCGTTCGTAAAATTGGATTGGTACAATGACCAATGGCCAAGTATCAGTGGTTGGGGTTTCAACCGAGCCAAGACTAGTGGTTGATTCCTCTGAGAGATGTTCGGGCACAATGGTTTGTAACCCGGTTGCTTCGAAAGACCCTTGTTGGTCTAGCTTCCGCCTCAATGGTGGCGGGGGTGGCTCCAGTATAACTGGTGGCAGGCCCAGAAGCCTTCATGACTGGCGGAGCTCGGGATCCTCCACTGTGTGAGAAGATCCAAGACACGCTAAAGTATTCTACATGTGCAAACAATAACACACACTAAAAAAGAATCCCCTAAGAGATAAGACAAGCAAACACTAAACTAGTTGGAAGAACAGTTACAACAACCAACACTAGAGAAACTTACCGGTGCAAGTGCAACTCGAACACGGAAGCACCCTCTGGGTATACTCTGCAAAGCATGGCCCGATGTCTGTCCTAGGTACCACGGTATACCCCCGTAGTCACCTGTGTATGTCCCTAAAAAGATTGGCAACTAGTTTGCTAGCACTCGAACAGTCACCAGGCGGGTACAGTCGAAAGTCGGGTAGACCCCAGTATGGTCGCCAACTCTGTTGTTGGGAAAAATACCTTACGGACTAGCAAACTAGGGTCAGACTTGCATGCAGATTTTGACCGTAAAGAAATTACTTTTTAACCTACCACCCAAAACTTAAACCCCTCTTTCACAATACATGCATGGAAAGGAACTACTAACCTTTTACTGATGTTTGGTGTAGATCCTCCGTTGCGCTTTGCCCGCTTGCTTGCGCTGCTCCTTCCAAAGTTAACCTGCAATCAAGACAAACAACTACGCATACATGCTAATTTTCTACTTCAGGGTTAGAAATTAAGCACAAATTACACAAACCATAGATAACTCATGCATTGGGACGGGGAAAGTATTCTTTTATTATTTGAAAAATGAATCAACTTACAATCAAAGTCGAGACCGGCCACCGCTCCTTGATCCTGATCCTGGGCTCCTCCTCTTCTTTTTTCCTCCAACTACTTTGCGTTAATTCTCCTTAGGCTTGAGGAAAGGCTAAAGGGTTGGGACAATGGATTTGGCAAATGGGCAGAGTTTCTTCGCTATAATTTTCCTCCTCCAAATGGTACCCCTACCCCTTCTTTTATAGGCTAGAAGGAGCTAGGGTTTTGGACGAACTCTCAGCCATGCATGGCCAGGAGTTTCAGTTAACTGACCCATATCTTTTTGTCCCGTCGACAACTTTCCTATTTTTGTGTTTTGTTAGGTACACGCAAGCTGTAGTGGACCTGCCAGCGTGTACATGTGTGCAGTAATGGGTTAGGGCGCGTGGGCCTTGACCCAAGAGGATTTTCAAGGAGGTTGTTCAGCAGATGTTTTGGCAATGAAGGGATATGAGTTGGCCTGATGCCAGGTAAGCATGTGTGGTGCAATTTAGGGTTATAACACATAGAAACACAATGCACAGATAGACACCAAACATATATACACATGTACGCAGACACACAAGAAATGCTTTGAAAGCAAGCAAATATAGAGAGACTCTGCAAATGATGGAGGAGGATGTGAACAGATAATTTCATGCAATTTCAAACATATATATATATTCTTTCCCTTCGCCCCCCCCTCCTCCCTCCACCCCCCCCTCTTTCTCTCTCTCTCTCCCTTCTCTCTCTTCCCTCTCCCTTATCTCTTACTTCTCTATCTCTCTCTC
>WSFP011511500.1:0-13065 GCA_009831015.1 Picea engelmannii | reverse complement strand
ATCCCTTCGGCAACCAGTTGAGAATATATCTAAGCGTAAGTATCAATTCATCCACAGTTTTATATGCCTTTAGATGTTTATAGGTAAACCAGTGTAGCTCCATTAAATTTGTTTCCATTTTGTTTTTTTATTACGGTTATTTGTGTGTTTTCCACCCTAGGTTGCAACTGGCATTCTAATTATTGGGTTGAGAGTAATCGAGTTAAGATGAAAAGAAAGAGGTTGAATTGAGATGAATATATGTTGGTATACTTAAACTAAATGTGAGTACCGTGTATATAGACAATGGTTAAAGGAATGAATGGTCTCCAAGGTCCTGTCTATTGTGTAACATGTTGCTTCCATTGAAGAAAAGTGTTATATGGAGTACCACCAGCTACAGATCAACTTAACAACAAAGATGTAAGAGAATTCCGTAACCACACAAAAGGTAAGCCTTCTTAGACTGGTTGTCTTACTCTTATCAGCGAGTGTTCTCCATGTTATTAAAATGCTTTAAATAATAAAAAAATCTAAAACATAAACACTAAAATTATATCATATAATCAAAAAAAATCCCTAATCCTAGATAAGAGAAGAAAATGCTCAATAATATCTATTATAGACTACTCAACTAATTGAATTAATACTGATTATCACCTACCAAAATCCCCAAACTTAATCAAAGTTGGTTGACGGTAAAGATGGATTGTTATTTTAACATATAAGGAAATAATCAATTCACGGGTAAGTAATGTTTACATTTTCTATGTAAACCATAGCATTTATCAAACATTTACCTTTTCAACACTGAAATATGGCTTGAATAGAGTTTTATCGTGAATAGTTTGTGTAGAGTTTTATCCTGAAATAAGTCTCAAATCAATTAGCTAGCCTAAGCCCTAGATATTTACTCACTTAGTCATTAAAATAAGCCATGGACGTGTTTTTTCCAGCAATAATTCTTCAAATTTTGGGAGAGAATAAAAACATTTACCGGTTTTCGTGTTGATAGAGCTCCTGGGTGCTTAGGTGGGAGATCGAACTCAGCGACTGCTTCTGGTTGAGATCGAGCCAAATTTCTCCTTAATAGAGCTGGATTGTTTATGCCTTGAGTCGCTAAGATCTTGGTAAATGCTCTAGTTATTCCGTAAATGCTCTAGTTATTCTATTGACAGTAAGAATTTATGCCCCGAATTAACCAACCATTGGTTTACTTGCATGAAAAAACATGTTGGTAAAACGAAACACGCATGTAAAAATGGTTGGTAATATGGTAAAAACGAATTACACAGAACAAAGGATAGCAGTTCTAAAAATGGTTGGTAAAACCCATTAAAAATGTTTGGTAAAAACTTGGTCAAACTAATTAAAGCAATGACACAGAACTCGATCGCGCATGTACTTCGAATCCAACTGGGTACCAATTAATTAAGGTGGCCATCTGGACTGGGTACCATAAATCGAGAAGCACGCAACCACATTTAAAGCACTGCAATCTAGCGTAGGCTAAAATCAATGCAGGGATCGTCGGAAAATGGTCAGTGGGAAAAGATAATGGATGGATGCAAGTTAATGTGATCATCATCCAACATGAAAACCTGCATCAACTGACTTGCATACTTCTTATTTACCTGGGGAACCATGCACTAAGCCAACCATTGGCTTAGTGCATGGTGCATAGTGCTTGCCCTGATTATCAGCGTCCATCCCGCTCTAGCCATCATATCCATCCCACTGTAATTCGAACAAAAATCCGCCATACAACAAACCAATTAACTAATTATCCGTCTGTACGATCTCTGCAAAGAGTATACATCAGAGCCAAGGTTGGAATTTCAAACTGTTAAAGCCCGTCAAATTTGACGGTTTCTACTATTTTCATCCCTGTTTTGCCAGTTTTAAAAAAAGAGGTTGACGTTTTTTTGAGATTTTTAACCATATTTAACGGACAAATTGACCCATCAAATTCCATCCCTGCATCAGAGCAACAATTAAAAAAAAATTGAGGGTCATATTGTCGCGTCCATACCGTACGATCGTGTGAGTTCTAGATAATTGAAAGGTTAACGAAGAAGTGTAGGGTTATATTGATCTATCATTTAAATATATACGAAAGGGAAACCAAGGAGCAATTTTAAGGTTCGATTAAAAACCAATACAAACGAAAGTATAAAGTGAAAGTAGCAAGTGGATAAAAGTGAATATAAAATACTTTTATAAAGTATAAAAAGGGGTTATTAAAAAAAAATTGAAATTATTGGAAAGTGTTGTAATAAAGAGAAGAGAAAAGGGTAGTTTAATTTGACTCATTTATAAAATTAAAATGAAATTTTTTTTTAGAAAAAGAGTAATTAAAATTTATTAAAGGGTTAGCTCTAAAGTTTTTAAAAAAATGGGGTATAATTAATTAAGTGATTCCCCTAGAAGTTAAGTGAAGTGAAGATTTAAAAAAAAGGTTTATAAAAAAAAAGGGATAGAAGAGAAAGATATTATTTATCGTAAATTATCAATGAAGCAAATGGAGTTTACTAAGGAAAGAAGAAGATTTTATATGAAGGTTGTTCAATCGTATGTTACGGTGTATCTACATTAAAAAGGGAGTATTCAAGGAAGAGAAGTTAACATCCTTATCAACTTAAACTATAATGAAAATTACATTAATATTGATTTTGCAAATCAATTATTAATTTCAGAGTCGAATATACTTGAAAAGAAATATATTTTTTAAATTAAAGAGTTACAAGTGACGATTGATGAATATGAATATATATCTCAATTATATGTTTCAACTATGTATCAAGAAGAAATCGACATTGTCATTGGGTTACCATGGTTTAAAAGTCTAGGTACCTTCATATTAAACATGGAGAAAAAGTTTGTGACATTCCCCTATAAGGAGATGATAATAACATTACAGGACACTACCTCGGAGCCAGATTTCGTAAAGCCAGAAGATTTTAACGATATCTCAAAAATAATACGTCAAGAAAATAAAAAAACAACGCAAAGGATGCAAAAATAATTTGACAAAGTTATTGCGGAAAAAAAATAAAGAAATTTCTCGCTTAAAAGACCACAGTCAAAAACTACTTACACATATCAAGAAGTCGAAGAAAAAAAAAACAATGTGATTCGAACTTGGAACAAGAAAAGGAAGATCTCGAAAAAGAATTAAAGAAGAACCTCTCAGAGAAAGAACAAGAAAATTATCGCTTGAAGAACCTTAATCAAGAGCTACTAGAACAAATCAGAAAATTGAAAGAAGAGAAACTTGAAAATCCAGAGATTAAAGCTCAAAAAGATGTCAATCCGGTTGAAGAAAAAACATATAGAGATGTTGCAGTACAAACAATGGAAGATCCAGGTATGCTTACTAAACAAAACGACATCGGTACATGAAGAAAATCATATATCAAAATTAAAGGAAGAAAATGTTGCAGTATGATGAGAGAAAGTTTATGTTATAAGAAATCTCTATCGACATCCAAATCATAAGAGAAAATATATTAACCAGTCAGAATATCAATATTATTTAAGACGAGAACCCTATACACACCTAGTTTCGCGGAAGATTGAATTAAGGTGGGCCGACTCTTTTACAATTCGACAGTTCTTTTCAGCTATTAGAAGATCCCATCGACTCAAGTCATCAACAATCACTAGTTCAAGAATGAAGAATCATGACACAATATTACAAGCTAGAGCAAGAGATAAGTCTTCCATAAGTATGCTTTGGGGACAAACCATTTTTAAGGGGAAGGCAATGTTATGAACATAAAATACATATAAATAGTTAATAATTAATAATATAAATAACTAGTGATTAATAATTAATTATGAAGAGACATGACATATGAAAGCTCATGTCTCTTATGAAACGACACCCATGCGTGGGTATATATACAAGCCATCATCCTCATTGTAGCTGATCTCATTATATCATCTTATACAATTATTATTAAATAAATTTACCATCCTAAATGGATTATTGCGTAGTGTCCTATTTATATTGGATGTTTACATAGTGAACCAGCTTGGTTCACCACAAACCGCCAGCAAGGAAAGGTGGTTAGTAAGAAACCAACCATGGATTTAGCCAATCAGCCACCCAACGGAGGTCCAACAAGGCATCCGGGCAACTGCAAAGAGTGCAAGCAGGTCCGAGCAACACCTGGGCAACGGGCAAACTGCCCAGAAAATTTCAGACAACGAAGAGAATTGTTGGGTAGCAGCCTAAGATAGTCGGGCAACCCAGAAAAGGACCCGGGCAGCAGCGAGAGGTTGTGGGCAGCCTTGGGTAGGGATTCATGTTGATGTTTGGACAACATCGAGAAGACATTCTCCCAAACATATATATATAATACAAGATATAAATATAATAATAAATAAGTAGTTATTTATTATTCAAGGGACACATCCTTCCATGGATGGTCACCATATGTTCTCTATATATAGAACACTCATCATTGTAATAATATATCAATATCATATCATCTCATATGAAAAATCAACAATCCAGGCATCCGGGGAGCAAGCAGAGGGACCGAGCAGCAAGTCCGAGAAGTGAAATCTGAGTTTTTAGTAGGTTGTTGAAATGGTAGCGTTGGGGATGAGTTGTGGACAGTGGATCCTCTCGCCATATGACGAGAATGAGGTCGATGTTCCTTAGTGTTTTAGAGACGAGCTCAGACTTGCATGTGGGCAGTGGGGTCAACACCATGCATGCAGTGAAGGGGGTTGGATAGGTCAGATTCCAGATAGAGTCGGTTGTTTCTCTGGAGGTGGCAGGACTGATGTATGTCCCAGGGCTGAAGGTAAAATTGCTCTCAGTATTAGCCTTGGAGGACATGGGATATGCAGTTACATTCGCAGATGGACAGGTACTCGTATGTTCAAAGGGAGCAGATACCCAGGATGCAGCAGTGAGGCTTGGCATCAGGAAGGGTATGATGTACAAGGTGTTGGGACAGCTTGTAGTGGGGTCCTAGGGAATCTTGGATCGTAGATCAGATCAGAGTGGAGATAGCAAGAGGGTCTTCTAGTTCAAAGGGAGCAGCTACAACAACAGTAGATTTGATGGGGTCAGAGATTGATCCAGGAGGAGGTTCTTCCAAAAGTACCTTCCTCGCTAAGAGGGATTGTTAGCTTTTGGGGTAGCTCGAATAGGTACTTTTGCATTGGCGGTGCCTAGCATGCGGAGGTGTTCGAGCAACACTCTTTAAAGTGGTTTTTATGTAATGACTAAAGTGACTTTTGTAAGGTTGAGTGACTTAAGTGATTTAAGTCATCTCGACGGAAGATTAAATCCTGACCGTTAGATCATGAGATCCAAGATCTAATCTTGGCCATTGAGATCTATGGTTAGGGTTTTAGTCATTAGGGGATTATACAAGTATATCTAAGGAGAGTGAGAGGCACACAATGATTCCATAGGACCAAGAGAGAGTCTTGCTCATGTACTTGTGTCTGAGTGGACAGGGTCAAGGAAAGGGTGTAGGGGGTAGTGAGGGAGATAGTAGCCAAGTGGGCTAGGCTATCAGTTGCAACATCGTAATTCCTCTAATGGGCCACTATCCCAAGATGGGAGCCAAAGATTTTACTTAATAAAATCAAACTTGGAACTGGTTTTCCCGAGAGGGTTTTTCCAAGGGTGTTTACCCAAAATCTCTTGTGCAATGTGTGTTATAGTTTCTGTGATTTTTGCTTCCGCTGAATTTATCGTTGATAACAGTTGGTTGCTAGGTTCTGGAATTTCAACACAAACTTCAGGGCACAAAATACATTCTGAACAATCCAATTCCAAACAATGTTACTCTAGGAGTTTTTCATTGTTCCAAAAAAGTCTCATTGTCCAATTTGTTCCATGTGAGAAGCCCAAAATGGACCTTAGAGAATCACATTCTAGTACTTAAACTGTTGCAAGAATATATGACGTAAAAAGACATTCCCTGTATTACAACTAACAGTCATGCTTTACATGCCAAGCGATATATTTAATATCATAAATCCCAACTCTGCAACTAAAAGATGTAAAATGGATAGACCGATCGAGAACACAAATTTCTGAGACCAAAGATCAAGAATATGAATTACATCAACAAAATTATTCTTTTGTGAGAATACTTTCTCATTATGGTTTTGTATTATATGCATTTAGAATGAGTTGTCCTGACAAATACACTGAACAGGCTGATATTCAAAAGTAGTGATCTTGAATTAAATGACCCCTTGCTCCTCCAATGGACTCTTTTCCATTACAGATTCAGAGATCACAAAAAGCCAGTCATTCCCTCTAAAATACACCAAGAGAAGAGAACCATATACAAGGTCATTGAAAGTGGTGATCAGGGAAAACAAAACTTAAACATCCTCCAAGAACTTCTAAACTCTGCTGAAGTAATTTCTCAAAAACGTGCTGGTGGAGACCTATCAACCACCACAGTTACTGTTTCTGCTACATTGTATGGAACTTGTCTGTGCACGCCATTTCTCATAGGTGGATCAGTGTTATTTGGATTCCCTGCAGAATATCCATTTAGTATGCCTGCATGATATTGACCATCCCGAATTTCATTTGAAAGGTGTCTTGAATTCTCTAATTGGTTGGACTCTAAGTTAGCTGTAACTGAACCCTCTGCAAGGTTAGTTCCCCCCCTTTCACCTATACTCATTTCACTGTGAACTGAGTTCTCCACCCTAATAGTACGGAGCAGATCCTGTAAACGCAGGAGGTTGCTCTGCCCCATGGGTTGAGCTCTTATGTAACGACTGCTGGGCATACTTGTGAAATTGCTGGCCGAGGCCTGAGAAGATCTACTAGAGTCCCCAGTTTGAGAATGCTGTGTGTTTGCCAGAGCACTAAGGTCCAGATTAGGAAACACAGAACAGCGGCAACGAGGGCATTTTATGTTAAGGCGCAGCCATTCGTCAATGCATTCTACATGAAAATTATGTGCACATGGGAGCCCACGTACCTGTAATTACAAAACTATTAGAGCAGAAGACTAATAATTTACAAGTACAACTACACCCAAGAAGAATGTATTGAATATATAAAAGAGATGCCTTATGAAAGATAAATCACACTACTAACAGAAACAAATTGCTTACCTCATTCCCAACACGGAACTCCTCAAGGCAGATAGGGCACTCACTGCAGTCTGTAGGCACTGCCTTCATACGGAATTTTGGAAGCTCCTGAATAAGTGCTTCGACTGCTTCTGTCTGCATTTTATTTATTTTCACGAAAAAAGTTTGAATAATCAATAAGTTTTCTTGTGACTACATTCAACTTTATAGCACTTAACATATACTGGAGAATTACAATCCACTTTTGTAACTGATACCTTCAAATCCAGTCATGTACTTTCCATACATCATCTGAGGAGATAAATTATTTCTGCTATTTGCTCATTTGTGGTTATTCAATTAAGATGTAAGCAATAAAAAAAATGATAGCAGAAATATGCACAAATTTTAAAAATCCATCACTGGTGTCCAAGGTTGGACAGCAAAATCAGAGGAACCAAAAAAAGGGGGACAAATACAGGGGGGTAAAAAACTCTGGAGTCATTGGCAACCCTTAACTTGACCAAGGGTTCAAGTGCTAAGACTGGTCATTGCAAATCTCAAGCATCAAAATTTGCAATATTTTTTCTTAGTGTGATGACTCCAAAACGGAGATGATGGACCAGGTCTGGGATAGAGCAGTTTAATGTGAAAGCAGTTCTAGGAAGTTAAACTAGAATATAGCCAATAGAGCAACTGGAAGCAATATCTTAAACCAAGAGGCAACTCGATACAGCTAAAGGTACAAGTGATGGAAGCACACTGATAGATGACCAAACAGCAAGCAGGTAAAACCAATCAAGCATAAAATATCAGGAACAAAAAGAATTAACCAATAACAGGCTAATCGGATGGTGATTACTAGGTTGGTTAGCTGGCAGCTACAACTGAAAGGCCATAACTTCAAAAAATATGTATTTCATAGGTATTGTGATCAAATGGTAAAAGACTCAAGAGTTGTGCCAATGTGGGTAGTACCATAGTCACAGGACTCTATGGGTAGACTCACGAATCTACTTAACTCTCCACCCTCGACAAGTCAATTTGACCCAACCCAATGAGTTTGACCCAAAGCTAGGTTGACCCACACAAACCCCCCTAAACCCATCAAGTTTCAGTAAGAACTGCCAAGCTTTAGTAGGAACTGGCATGTTTTAGTAGGACCAACTGTGTCAACATAAAACCGCCAAGTCATATGATTTCAGAGTCGCCTCTGCATCTTGAATCTTGACATTGGACAATTTACTGTTTGAAAACCTTTGTTCATTTTGGTTCATGAATCATAATTTCATGCCATGGCCCATCACAGGTTTAAATCTTGATGGATAGATGATGATATGATAATTGATCATGATTGTATGATATATTTGGTTTTATTTGGATATGTTATTTTTGCATTGTAGTCAGTGTAATCTCTCATGTATAACTATAATCTACAAAAATGTATTTTTTCAGAAAATCTACACTTTTTGTATTTTTCATGATGCTGGCTCATTCCCAAGTTGACTAACGAATTTTTGCAGAGTCCTAAATCAAGTTTACTTCTTCAGCCAAACGAATCTTGTGTGGACTCCAATCTGGTGACTTTGGGTAGTGTTATCCACCAGTTTGCACAAGCTAGATTTATTGAAGAGCCGCCAGAGAATGAGCAATCAGTGCTCATATTTGCAGAATTCAGAGTTCCGCCGGTCTTGTAAAATACCCATTTTTTCCGCATTTCCACCATTGTAATCCAGAGGGGGGTAGGGTATGTATACCTCCGTAGACTTTACCAGTCAAATCGCTGTGCGGAGGGGGTCCCTTGTCCCACAAACAAGGGGGTCTCATACACCAATTTGGTGTGGCTTGGCCATGACCTTAAAAATAGATTATTATTATTATTATAATAAATGTCCTAAGTATGAGAGATTGTAAAAGGCTAGTGGCCACCCTTGATCTAGGAGTGGGCACATACTTCGGAGTGTTTTTTTCTACTTGTTAATTATTTTTTCTGCTTGCCTTAGTGAGCGATTGAATAATTTCTAAGTTTTTTCACTCAAATGACTTGCTCAAAAGCCGAAGTATGTGTTGACAGGCAAGTCTTGGTATGGAAAATCCAATGTCTAGTGTCAGAATGTATATAAGCTCATACTAGAACATAGTGTCTGAGTCATTTGGAAATTGCGGCTAAGTTTGATAGGATTTTTTTAAGTTTTTAGTGAATTAATTAAATTCCCACAAAAATGGAATTTATTAATTATGAGTCAATAAATGTAAAAAATATGGCATCAAACATTGTCAGATGCCATATTTACAGTCGTTTTCCAGTCCGAAGTATGATGTAAACCCTTATTTCCCATCTTTCGAGACTAAAAAGTGATTATTATCACTAAAAAAGTCAATATTACTCAAAAAAATAGGAAAAGGGGTAATTAATTAAATCTCTTAAATTTAGGGAGAACTAGGGAACATGTTTTAAACATGTTTTTTGTGTGTCCCTAGTTGACTAAGCACTTAAGGTGAGTTAACTAGTGAGTAGGTCGACCTAGTTAGATGACATGGAGTTAGGAGGAATCTCCAACTAAGGAACTCAACTCCCATCCTAAGTGGCGCATTACCTAAACCCTAGCGCATCTCTTATATGGCCCACGCCCCACTTAACCTACGCATCACTACTACTCTCTCTTAGTTCACTCACTCCTCACGCCTACTCTCTCCTAGTCCACTCACCATCACTCCCCTTCATCTACCTACACCTCCACTTAACTATACACCCACTCCCCTTCACTCCCACGCATCTCCTCCTCATCTAGTGCACCACTCCCTCATCCTCACGCATACCTAAAACCCTAAACCTAACCCTAAGCGCATGCATCACTTGGGAATCATCACCCCTTCTCCTATTTAAGAGAGGTTCGACCTCCTCATTTAGTGAGTTCAGTCTTGGTTGAAGAAGTTATTGTAACATTTTGCAAGCATTGGAATAAAAGAAGTCTTTGGAGCAATTTTGGTGTGGACTCATGTGTGGTGGCTTTATCTAAATGCAAATAGTTTATGAGGTAACATGTATTGCTTAATGTTTTGATCTTATGCTCAATTGTTAAAGCCTAATAGGTATGTTGTCATATAAGTTGGTAAGAAATATTTAGGTTGATTTTTCTTATTGCCTTTTACTTACTCCATAGACTCATAAATGCATGTTCTATTTTAGGTTAAATCTAACATGTTTTGTGAGCTGTGTGTAGGGAATGCCTTTAACAGTTGTGTGCAGGATTGAAGCATCTAATTACAAGTTCTTCAAGAAGGAGGATTGGCAAATGGTGGCTTCCATTGTCATCATCCAAAGTTCATGAGATCAAGTGCCCTCTTGTCCATTACCAAGAGAACCCCATAGCCCAAAGTTCCAGACTCAGATGAAAGCTCCATAAATTAATAAAATATCTCTTCCTTACTCTTTCCTTTTGATTGCATGCAAGTTAGAACAAGTCAATACTTTATTTCCAAACATTTAAAGGCTGCATGCATGTGTCTCCTAGATCTGATTATAATTTGTCATTTTAAAGGTAGATCTAGGTGATTTTTTTAAGCTTTTTACCTAAGTTTTAGATCAAGGTTTCTTGCTTTGTTTAAATTGTTTATCAAGCTGTTTAGGGACTGTATGTTTGCTGTCCCAAAACATCAAACAGAAATCCTTAAAGAGAGCCTAAGCTAGGATTGTTTAAACCCTTAAAAAACCCCAAAATTTTCAGTTATTTTCCTTAGAAAAATTTCTAAAAATTTTGATAAATTTTTATTTTGTTTAAAGCTTTTTTCTATCATTTCTAACTTGATATGTTGGCTGTTTTGTTGCAGCAAATACAGATCCAAGAGGAGATTTTGTCCATGTTGGGCGAAAATCAAGACTTTCAAGGACTCTGGAGGGTTATAACTTCGTCAAAACGAAGTGTCTCTTCTCTTCTATTTCTTCTTGTACTTCTCTTCAAGATCCATCAATAAGGATCCCTTTTCCTCTAAAAGAGCTAAAGCTCAAAGAGAACACTAAAGTTCTCTATTGTAACAAGTAATAAAAACGGACCTTTGTGCCCAATTTCTTCAACTCCTTAGGGGGATTGGTGTTGTGGTTTGACTTTTTCTCGTAAAGTTGTGCATGCTCAAATCTAATAATCAGTTAAAGAAATCAAGCAATATCAAACACACTACAACACTCTAACTTCATGCATGTTCAACTAATGCTTAGATTCTCATGCAATGTTTAGTTTCAAGTAGTTTTCCTTCTTCATTCAGTTTTGCAACTAAAGTGCTAAGCAATATCTTGTTAATCTCTCTCAATATTTCAAAGCGGGGTATATAAATTTATGTGTTGCAACTCATCTCTTTCTTTTCTTACAAAGTGTTTGCACAAGTGCCTCAATATTTCAAAGCAGGGTGTATGATCCATCTTTTATTTTCATCAAAGTAATTGAACCTTGCTAGTATAATAGAGCAATCCTTTAAGATTGTGAGTTCATTGGGAGGAAAAGGCCTGAAAGCGACCTGCGAAGTAAGACGGTTCGTCGTGTTGGACATCCAGCGCTTTCGGTGAATTTACTGGTGAAAGCATTGGGTTTCGGTAAATTCTCAGCAAGTCCAAGCAAAGAACAAGCTTCCTAAGGGGCCAAACACTTTCACTAATTAATTACAAAATTAACCCTAATAAAATCTTCGATCTACACTGCCCACGACTCCCTTTAAGGAACTAGTTAAAACATATTTCAATTTGTCTTATGTGAGCAATTTTATTTATGCATGTTATCTAATCTCATTAATACTCTTGATTATTGCAGTGGTTGTATCATTTTTTATGTATAAATGTTTCATGAGCAAATGTTCTTTATGATGATACATGCTAAGTAGTGTGATCGAACTTTTATTTTCAGCAATAAACTCCTAGGCTAAAATATTTTTCTGTCTTAGTTTAGAAAAAGCCTTAGTTTTTCTTTCATAGAGACTACCCCTCTTGGCTTCGCTAGGAGTTGGCCTAAACGGAGGAGTTGAGGATCAAGTGACAGAACCTTGACTCGAGACTTGCCCCCAAGGACACACCAAGTGGATTGAAGGTTTCTTCCATGATAACCCAGGTGTGTATTAGGATGGCAATATGTAGTACAATATAGAACACCATAAATGAGATGTGATCTCATAGATTATTCATTAAGACGGGTTAATTTATAGATTATCATTATGTCCACCTAAATGTATCCCTGATGATTTTGTATGTGTTCCTGCCCATTATGCATGTGTACGTACACGCATGCTTAAAGAATAAGCATGACAACAAATTGATATCTAGAATAATCTGTGGTGGGATGAACTAATTAGCTAAAGGGAGTAGACCTGGGCAACCTGATTGGATCCACATTGTCTGTCAATACCATACCGCAATGATTTTTTCAAAAAATTCAATGCTAATTGTGGTACATGAAAAATTGAAATAAGCCATAACATACATGTGTTTGCTATTAAAAAAAAACTTATTAGAAGTTCATATAACAGAAATGTACTCAAATAGCAATGGAAAGAAATTTAACATTTAGCAATATTTGAACATTCTAATGTTTGAATAAAGGCATAAATTTGTGGTAATTATGTACTCTAAAATTGTGGCATAATGCAAAAGGTTTAAAAAAATTTAATCAATCATCTCAAATGTCTCACAACTTCCTTTCTTATTCATTATTTCCAGTACCCTTGGCAAGTCTGAAGATTTCTGTTTTGATGCTCTTGTTCCTTGAACTATACAAGAGTAATATTAGAAAATAATACCCTAATATTAGATATGAAACAACCAAAGATTATGGATGGAGAATGAGCATGCAGAAAACAAAGAAGACAAGGGTGAAGTTCCAGAAATTATTACCATTTGTCACTCGTTTGTTTCCAAAGCATATGATGCTCTATGCAAACATACTAAAAGATGCATCTTTCATTGTAGAAAAGAAATTGTTTTGAGAAATGTGTGGTCAATATGTGCTGGAACAAGGCAATTATAGTCATATT
>WSFP011511499.1:0-13065 GCA_009831015.1 Picea engelmannii | reverse complement strand
AAAATTCTAGAAATTATAATATTCATCCGTTGAATTCAAAATGATAGTCATAATAAAATAGAGTCTCTGTAGATTGTTGCAGTATATTTTTTTTCTTCAAAACATAAGTTTAATAAAAAAAACACTGTTGTAGAAATAAGTAATCATTATCATTCATTTCGTGTTTAAGAAACATACTGTTAAACAATTGTCAATTAGACATATCAAATCGTGATAAAAAAAATTTGAAAAATAGTCATTAGAAAGCTAACACAATTCTTCACAAGTTTTGTTTTTACTGTAAAGTGAAATTCTAAATAAAAAAAATACTTTTATATGTCGGAAGCTGAATAACTTGTGAAAATACAGTTTTTTTTGTCATAAAACAAGCAAAAGTGTAACCCACCTTCATGATTTCACCCTTATCTGTGAAACAATTTGGGCTGCTATGAACGTACAAGATGAGGTTGTGAAGTTTGCACAATTGGCAACAACATTTAGAGGCTCTGCATTATTTTGGTACATGAAGATGCAAAGTATCACACCTATAGGATAGGAAAGGACATTAACAGAGATAAGACAAGTGCTCCTGAAGGACTTCAAGAATCCAAAGTCGGAGTCACATTACATTACAGAACTAAAGAAGATTAAACAGGTGCAAATAGAGTCGGTATGGGATTTTGATTAGAGGTTTAAATATGTGATGGGTAGAATGAATTTCCATATCCTCTATAACAACATCAAGAATGGTTTATTGCAAGGATTCTACCACACATTCGGAGGCAATGGATACAAAAAAAGGTTGTGTCGCAGCCCGAGGAACTGGAAGTTGTAATGAAATTGGAATAATCTCTTGTGGGAGACAATGGAGGAATGCCACAAGGTCAGATGTAGTTGGCTTCAGTGACGATTCAACTAGAAAAAATTACAAAAGGGAAGGAGAAATAAGAACAAGTCTGGTGTACCAAGTGCAGGACAGAAGGCCATCATAAGGACAAATGCCCAAAATTTGCGCAGTATTTGGAAACTATAGTGTCGAATCCATTCCCAAGAGGAGGGTGTTGTGAGATATGTAAGAAATGGGGCCATCATCCCACTCAGTGTCCATTATTACAGAAGTATCAGAGTACACCAAGGAACTTGTTTTGTAATTTTTTCAAGTCTATGGGACATGAAGATAATGATTGTCATGTGATCGAATTAATGAGGGAGATCACATCATATATGTATAGGATTTAGGATGAGAATGTTGTATTAGAAGAGGGTGGTCTGCAATACAATAATCAAATAGGTTTCAATATAAATTAAAAAAGAAAATTTGGTATAGGTCGGGGAAGAGGAAGTTTTGGTAGAGGAGGAAGAAGGCCTATAATATGTTATAATTGTAATCAACTAGGACACTTGGTGTGCATATGCCCAAATCCATGTACAACATGAACATAGTGCAAAGCATTGGATCATGAGACAAAAGATTGTCCTCAACTAGTTCTGAAATGTCAGGCCAGGGATAACTAGAAGCAAAATCAAAATCAAAATGTCTAGAAGATATCAGTTGAAAAATCCAATGAAGGACAAAGAATAATAGTTATTACATGTGGAGGAGTTAGAATAGGAGTTGATATGACGATTGAAGGAAAGAAAATGAAGCAATGAGTAAGGAAGTCAACAGGGCCCTTGCCAATGTTTGATCCTCAACAAGAAAGGGAGACATATCAAAGAGAAATAAAATAAGTACTTGGATAGGATTGGGGAGCATCAACATCAGCTACGCCTCATGTAGAAGATCGCGTTGTGCCATAGAAACCAAGTGGGAAGGTAATCACACTAAAAAACTTCTTGAGTAGTTGTGTGGAGATAATGAAAGATGAAACTATGTTGAGTACATTATATGACATGATTGATCACTGTACACAAGGAAGGGAAACTCCTATCATACAAAATATGGTAAATCAGGTACTGCACAGGAAGAGAACCAACGAAGAATTCATATTCAGTGCACAGATTGGGGATTATTATGTGGATAATATTATATTTTACTTAGGGTACGATGTGAATGTTTTACCTAAGAATATGATCGAAGAGGATATAGGAACGTTAACAGAGGTCAAGGAGGATCTAAAATGCTCATAGGGATCCAAAAAGGGTCAAAATTTCTCAAAATTCAACCATATGAAAAGTTCAAGAAATGTCATCATTGTGAATAGCTCGTTGTCATATTTTCAATGGTGAAAACGACACGTCAATCAAAGCTCATATGAAAAACTTATGGCTAGTCAAAATTTGGTCAAAGTACATGCAAATAAGGAGGTAACACGTGGCACCACTACAAGGGTGACACACGACACCTAGTTGGTAGTTGATTGGGAACAGTTGTGATGAAAAGTGATCCAATGGCGTGTTGACATGTGGTACGTAAGTGGATGAATTGCATGTTGAAAAGTGGCATCAATTATCAATTGACACATGGCAGTGATCAACCAATGAGAGGTCGCCACATGGAAAACTCCCATTGGCTAATATTGGATGGAATTTGTTAAAACTATGGACGATCTATAGGAAATCGAACCCAGATCTCTTTCATAATAGCACAATGCCTTACCAATGCACTCTCACATGAGCCTTACTATTCATACAACACATTATTTATTTAAAGTGGGATATTTTTTAAGTTCGGTGGGAAAAGGGTCGAGGGCTTAGCCCTCGACCCACGATTCTATCACCTGCAAGGGGACCAAGCCCCTAGATTCACGCACGGGGTCTATGACCATACCATATTTAACATTGATTATATAATATTGTTATATTGTTTTAAAAATATAAAAACCACTCAAATAAAATACATGCACACTAATATTTTCCACGAGACTTTATATAAGTGGGTTTTGTAATTAAATGGGTTTTGTTATTTGTTGTAACAAAATCCAATAATAAAAGGAGTTGGTTGGGATTTGATTCCCCAATCTTCCCTATATAAAGGAGCACTCCATACCAATGTAAAACACTCATTTGGTGCTAAAACAATATGCATTAAGTATTTTATAATGCATATTATGTAGTGTTTTGGGATATATAAGGTGTTTATAGTCACAAGATTATTTTTTCGAAGCAATCCTAATGGTGATAATATTATTTCTCTTTTAAGCCAGAAGGCTATAAATTGATTGTTTTGTAATTGAGAATTTGTAACAACAGTCTTTCGTGCTACTAACTCTATGATGAGTTTTTTTTAAGTTGGTGTGAATTTTGAGACAAAAAGAGATTGTGTACATTGTTTTGCATGCCAAGGGTTGTCTGTGGCACTGTGGCGAAACATAGTCGATTTTATACTTATTCTTCTTAGTTTTTCAAGAGGATCGCAAGAGTGATGTCCTTTTCTACATTAGAAAAGAATATTTTAAGGGAATCTTCGACTCTTGTATTGTAATCTATCTTATTGTACTTTCAGCTATTGTTGAGCATTTATAGAGAGGTATCACTGGTTGTAAGTGGATGTGAAGACAATTATTGTATTATGTGGTTATTATTTACAATTTTCATTTGATTTTGTATATTCTCATGTATGATTATGCAAGTTATGATCTTCATTTTTTGTGTTTGGTAAAGTAAGATAAGACACTTCCTTGCTATAAGCATTGTCAATAAAATAATCTTGGAATAAGAAAGCGGTGTCATACTTAATACTATTTGAGCATCAAGTGATATTAGAGACACTCGTTTAGATCAGGTGGTGTATGATTTATAATCCATTTTCAGATCAAAAGACATGGGAGATGATGGGAAAGCCTAAGCTAGTATGGTCACTTGTTCAACTAAGGCTCATGAATCAACACAAAATAGTCTTGATTGGTTGTTTGATAGGAGTACATGTGAACATAGATGGGGTGTGAAGTATGAAAGACTTTGAAGTGATTGAGATCATGGAAAATGATCAACCATATCCAACATTGATGAGACTGGAATGGGATTTTGATAAATAGGAAATCATTAACTTGAAGATGAGGGAGATGATATTTGAGGCTATAGATTTGAAAGTTACTGCACCCTTGGAACGATTAGAAGGAAAGAGATACATAGATCCATTCAGAGGAAATTACATTGACAACTTATATGACATGAGTGCATGAATGGAGGATTATAAACCGACTGCGGATTATGCACTGAGTTGTATAAGTATTAGTTTGTGTGCATCGGACTCAGAATAAGCTCTAGAGCATTGGCATCAAAGGATAAATGAAGTGTCAACTATATGATGTGCATGTTTAAACTAATCTTTAACTTGGGTTGGAACAAATATATCTAATCCACACAGGTATGATGGGTTAACTGATATAAGTTTGTTTGTAAAGGAATTTTAGTGGAAAGTACTTGACCAATAAAGGTTGTTAGCACTATATGTTTTCCTAAAAGTGACTGCAGGGAGATGGTGGGATGCACATAGAGAGGGGATAAAACATTGGTCACAATGCAGTAGACTCATGAAAATAAGTTTTGGTACTAAGGAAGAGCACATTACGTAGAGGTATACAGGAGAGAGTGATCCAACATGTCATGTTGAGAAGTGAAATGCTTTATGGATTTCAGTATTGGAAGCATAATGGATGCATAGATTTATACACACACTGAACACAATTATGAACAACTGGTATTTGGAATTGGAAATGAACAGGGAGACAACATTATGGGAAGAGTTAGTCAAGAGGTTGAAAGTCACATTTGCATTTGAACATGAATCTGCATCAATAGATGAAATGTTAAACGATATTCAAACTAAGATTTTATCAGGAGAAGGGTCGATGGAGTTGGTATCATTGTGGAGTACACATAGAGACAATATAAATCTCCATGATTTATTGGAATGCTACAATGTGGATAAGGAAGAACATGACGAGGAAGATACCAGGAATGTACATGTACCTGAAACAGAAGGAGAATGAGTAGTAGAAGGGATAGAGCTTGATTTTGCTACATACACACAAATTATAAAGACACAGAAGGTAAACATTGGGATGACAGAAAATCCCAAGTTTGCATAGATAAGACATTATTGGAGTGATGAGACAGTAGAGAAGATTGCATACTTACTCTAAGAATATCAAGACCTATTCCCAAAGACACTTTCATATATGAAGGAAATAGTTGGGGATTTAGGTGAGATGAAGATTTTTTTGAAGCCAAGAGCTAAGTTAGTATGACAGATCCATTACAGGTTAAATACAAATTATAAAGAGAAGGTGAAATTTGAACTAGATCGGATGTTGGACCCAAGAATTATTGAATCAATGGAAGAATATGAGTGGATCAGTCTAATGGTAGTGCAAGACAAGAAGTCAGGAGGAACCAGGATCTGTGTGGATCCGAGGAAGCTGAATGAGGTGTGTTTACATGACCCATTTCTAACACCATTCACATAAGAGGTATTGGAGACCGTAGGAGGACAATAAACTTACTCTTTCATAGATGGATTCTAAGGGTACCATTAGATAAAAATTGCGCAAGAGGATCAACAAAAGACCACTTTCGTGATAGAGTGGGGGATTTATCAGTATACAATTATGCCCTTTGGAGTGAAGAATTCCCCGTAGGTGTTTTTCAGAGTAGTGGTTGCAGCATTCAAGGAATTTATTCATAAGTTCCTTGAAGTGTACTTGGATGATTGGAATGTATTTAGTTTACTAAAGGATCACATAGAAGTACTCAGGCTGATGTTGGATAGCTGCAAACAATGTCATATTTTGTTGTACCTGAAGAAGTGTATTTTTTGCACATCGTTTGGAATTTTGTTGGGACATGTAGTATGCAAGAAGGAATTACTAGTAGATCCAGCCAAGGTTGCCGTAATTCTGGAGTTAGAACCACCTACATCAGTCAAAAAATTGAGGGAAACCTTGGGTCATACATGATGTTACAGGAAATTTATTAAGGGTTATGTGCAAATCACAACATCGATGGAAAAGTTGTTGAAGAAGGAAGCAAAATTTCAATGTAATGAATATTGTCAGAAGGGGTTAGACACATTAAAAGACAAACTGGTAACTGCGTTGATTTTGATCTTTCCATATTGGAATAGAGAGTTATATCTACATGTAGATGCATTTTCCATAATGTTGGGTGCAGTATTATCTCAACAAAGGGATGGAGACATAGATCACCCAATTGCATTTGCAAGTAGGAAGTTGTCCATAGTAGAGAATAACTATACTACCATAGAACGAGAAGGATTGGAAATGGCCTATTCACTACAAAAGTTCAAACATTATTTATTGGGGTCTCACTTTAAGATGTATACATACCATTATGCATTAAAATACTTAGTGAACAAACCAATGTTGGGGGGAGAATATGGAAATGGATACTATTGTTCCAAGAACACGATTTTGAGGTTGTAGTAAAACCAGGGAAGCTGAATGCAGGACCAGATCATCTATCGCACATACTATCAGGAGAAGATGCAGGAAATTTAGATGAAATATTACTAGATGCACAACTATTTGTAGTAAGAATGGTGGATGATTACTTCAAGGACAATGTACATTTTATAAGTACAGGCATGTCTCCAACAGAGATGACAATGTTGCAGAAGAAACAATCGGTGGTGAAAGAAAAAAATTATCAGTTGATTGCAGGGAATTTATACAAGTTGGGTGTGGATGGAATATTGATACACTATGTGTTGGAACATGAAAGTCCAATGATACTAGAAGAATCACATTATGGGATTGCAGTAGGACATTATGCAGGGAGAGCAACTACACAAAATATATTATGCACGGGGCTATGGTGTCCTACACCTCATAAGGACACTAAGGAATAATGCAACTCATGTGATGTATGTCAAAGACTGGCAAATCCATATAGGAAAGAAATGTTTTTAAATACACAAGTTACATTGCAAGCATTTGATAATTGAGTCACATACTTTGTAGGGCCAATCAATACACAAGCAAGAAGATCAGGTGTAAGGTACATCATCACTACGACGTAGTATTTGACAATATGGGAACAAGCAACCCTAGTTACAGATTTCACCGTTGAGACTGCTGCAGGGTTTTTGTTTGAGAATATAGTCACAAGGTTTGGGTGTTCGCACATATTACTCAATGATAAAGGCACACACTTTCTGGATAAGACAATTGTAGGATTGAATGAGGAGTTCCAAATTAACCATCAAAAGAGTAGCTCGTATCATCCTCATTCCAATGGAATAATGGAGGCTTTCAATAAAATCTTGGAGAATGCCTTGACAAAAATTTGCAACGTAGAGAGAGACAATTGGGACTTAAGAGTTCCTGCAGTGTTATGGGTTTAGAGGACTACACGTAAAAATTTGATAGGTCAGACAACTTTCATATTGGTCTATGGGAAAGAAGCAGTGATGCCAATGGATTTTATTCTACCTATCCTACGCACTGCAAAAATTATTGATCTATCGAACTCTGGCGCAATAGAGGAGAGATTGGCATTGTTAGTACAACTTGAGGAATATGTGTTTGTCGCAGGTTTCCATCAGCAAGTTCATAAGGCTAGAGAGAAGGCTTGGCATGATCCACACATCAAACATAAAAGGTTCCAAGTAGGGAATTTGGTACTACTCTATGAGAAAAAGTTCATGCAGCATCCAAGAAATTTTAGAATGTATTGGTGAGGAACCTGTGTGATTTAGAACATAACAGAGACAAGTGTTTCACAGTTGGAAACCTTGAATGGAGAATTCATTGGATGAATGGTGAATGGAAGTTGGATGAAACTCTATTGATACAGATGACAGTCTATGCAGTAATATGGGAAGCCCCATAACACATATTATAGTAGTTGTACCATATTAGGAAGGAAAAACACAGAAAAACAAAAATAAAGTAGTTATACAAAAAATAAAAATATTACAGAGTACAAGGAATTGGAAATTGCGTAGAAAGAATGGTTATCACACATCAATATAGAACTGCGTCAATTAAGAAAATAATACACAAAAGAGAAAGACTTTGAATCACATAAAGGAAAAAGAAAGAACAGCTGTGAAATTTGACAATGACAAGACCATTGGAAGCATTAAAACAAGGAAACAATGGCTACGAAGTGGGAATGACAGGTCATAAATGTGTCGTAGAATATTAAATGATAAAATTCATCAGAAATCATGATAGAGTGCTTGAAGTACGAGGGAAAAATAACACGCCATATTTGGTAATAAATATGCATTTTTTTTACAACGCATCAGCCACGTTGGATGATTGGACAAGCTACTTAAGGTGTCAAGAGACATGCACAGTTGGAAAGGAGGCACAAAAATAAAATAAGCTCGTTAAGTGTAAGTCATTGTTTCATGCGATAGAGAGAAAACCAGATCGAACAAAGAGAATATGAGTGCACCAGAGCCAATATACAACTTCAAAATAATAGACATAGAGCTAGTTAAGCAATCTATCATATAAGATGAATGGCCCCACCAAAGGTTGGAGCGTCATCTACAACAGTGTGAAAATAGGAAAAATGCCCAGTAAATACACCAAAGGTTGAATAAGTAAACATAGCTTCAACTTTAGCATCACAGGAAAGTTTTCACAAAGATTACCAACCATCAAGGATGGATAATGCACCACAAATCACGGTCCCAACCAACGGGAAGTACCCACTATCAACATCACCATTTACATTTGGTGTAAGAATTGAAGGATAAATGCTTGGTAAGATTGTTTTCCTATAGTTCATGGATCGTGACAATACCAAACAATAAAAATTCCCCGAACTGGCTAAGGAAAATTATTTTCGCACTAGGAGAGTACCTGACATAGGAGAAATCTTGTTGGAGACATAGGATTGAGTGACAAGATTAGAAAAGGAGGGCATATTGAACTTGTTGTGGATCCCACATTTTGGGAGAATATTGGATATAAATGCTTGTGTGAAGTCGTTGCTCAGTTGCTTCCACTGGGGGACATTGTGACTTGATCCCCCAGTGTCAATCTATACTATGTTGATTTCACGCATTATAGGGCCTCCAAAGGTAGGTGAGGATCTAACCCTTTTGTTTAAGAAGGAAAGAGAGAGATTCCTCTTAGATTCAATGAAGGAAAAATTACAAACATTCATGGAAAAGAGGGGACTGGATGTTAAAAACATCAATAAAAAAAATGTTCAGTTGGTTATGTAGGTGCTAGCCAACAAGGTGTTGTGCAAGTGCAGGAAGGATGAAGTACTAGTTGTAGTAATTGAAGCCACAAAAAAATGTGTTGAAGGGTTCAAATGTATTGGGCCACCTTCTTGGTGAACTAATTATTATAGTATTGCATTGAAGTCGAGGAAAAGGGCACATAATTCCACTATGCATGGTTCTTCATTTTGATTGCATTGGTCGGTTGGAAGGAACCAGGTTACTAGCATCACATGCACACATTAGGAAAAGGAAATTTGGCTAGAACATATGCCAACTTATGGAATACGATGATTAACATAAGACAAAATGACATGAATGCCACATTTTATCTATACTTGGACACTATCACACATCTAGTTGCACACACACTACGCATATCAGCAGAGACGGTAAAAACATATATGGATATCACACGTTTTAAAGCAGGCATGCACCACATGTACGTGCAGGATAAGAAGGACCCAACAAGCGAGTGGTTTTCCACCAATTATAGATTAACCAAAATGGACATATGTTTGATTTTAAATGACTGGGAAGAAGAATGGAAAATCCCAACACCAAAAATAGGGAAAGCAGAAGAGGAAGAATAACAAGATAAAAGTGATGAGGAACCAGATGACAAGCAAGGGAATGAGAAAAAAAATGGCATGGGAGATATGCCTAGACCATCCACAACTGAAGAGCATCAATGGATCCCCACAACAGGGGAAAAAAGTAAGGACAATGGGAAATAACCCGTAGGAGGAGAACACAAGAAGACAAAAGTGCATAGAGAAACCCTACTATATGAATTTACTGATGATGATATGGACATCATGGATACCAGCTAAGGGATGTCGCGGAAGAAATAATGGAGGAAGCCTCCAAGAAACAAGAATAAGAACAACAAAGAGTGTGGGATTAGTTGGTATAAATCGAGCAGATGTTGGAAGCAACAATGATCACCAAAGAGAGAAAAACCAAGGTAAGCTTGTCCAATATTGTAGTAAAGGAAGTAGAAAGTGAACATCCAGTCTTTACCTAGTTAGTAGCCAGAAACAACATACTACATATTGAGAGAGATGAACTGGAATTTTCGATGATCGAATTGCAACAACAAGTGACTACACTAGGACATATAAACCTAGTTGTATCAAGGATGCCAAATACGGAAACTACAAGACTTGCAGATAGGCTTATTGCAAGAGATTAAGAAAAGAGGAGAGTAAGCATAGCAGGGACTAATAAAAATGATGGATGAAAGAGATCATTTATAACAGTAGTATGAAATTGTGCTTCAAAAAAATAAGGAAGTTGAAGGCCAAGTGGAGGAGGTCATGAAGGAAAAAACCAACACCGAGGAAAGGGTGAAGAAATCCCTTAAGGAAAAGGACGAAGTTGAAGGTATAGTGTAGAAAACCCAAGAAGTTATCCAAAAATTATACAAGGACATTCCAAAAGTCCTCATAGTAGTAGAAGCTACTATGGAGGAACAAATGTTAAAGATCAATGAAGTCATCAAGGGCTTCAGAGCACAGATTGAGGACTTACAATTACAAATCATTCCTAGAACACCATCGAAAGTGCGAGAAGGAATGGAGAGAATGAAAACGAGAGCAGTCATCAATATCAATAAAGTAGATGAAAATTACGCCAAACTCTGTGAGGAAAGTGCACAGATATGGAAAGAGTTAGTAGAGGATCATGAGATGAAGTTTGTGGAAGCTTGGTTAAGAGAATCAGAAGAGAGGGTGCAACAAGATTCGAATAAGATAACTACTCTTCCATCAGTGGACGTATGAAAACCATTTTGTCGTAGAGGCAGTCATACTTAGAAGTGGAGAAGATGAGGGATCAAGAAATGATCCTTCAATAATGATTGGGACACTGTAGGAAGAATCAATCAGGATAATAAGGGAACTTGCCATTATGTAGGGAATGGTCAAACATGCATCTTATGAAGCAGAGGAGAAACTCATAGCCTTGACTATGCATGGGGCTGAGGAGATCGTAGAAACAAAGGCCAAAATAATCGAATAAGTGGAGGTAGTGAAGGCTCCCAAAATTTCATTGCAGCATTGAAGAACATGCAACAGGCCTGAGTGGCTCGAGATGAGCCATAGGTGATTGTTTGGGGCATGTTGGACATGTCCTGAGTATAAAATAAATGTACAATATAGGTGTGTAGGAGAAGAAGGAGTATTAGGGAGTGTGCAGCCAAGGCACATCCAGGAGGATAAGGAGCCACGAAGGCACATCTAGAAGTAAAGCACACAATAAATATAGAATAAATCAGAGAATAAAGAAATTAATAAAGAAGGAGAAGAAAGAAGGAGAAGAGGAAGGATGACAACTCAACATGCTATATATGGAAGTACACACAAAAGAAGAAAGAACAAGCAGTCAAAGTGCAAAAGCAACATGTAGACGAAAAAGAAAGAGAAAGCAATCGAACAACCAGTTAAGTAGAGTTGTCATGCAATGTAATAAGGATTTGGGAGGAACCAACTAGGGTTTCAAGCCATAGATTGTATGTATAAATATGTAACAGGTTGGGAGAATAGGGGTTCCTCCATGTGATTATTCTAAAGCAATATTGTGGAGTCCCTTCCAAGCTACCGAGAATTCTTTTATGTAAGAAGAGTGATAGGATAGTCTGTAAAAGAGAGGAATCCATGTCTGAATGTAAGAGATGATGTAGAGAGAGAGGCTTTCATTGTAGAGTGTCTAGTCTAGGAGGGAAGAAATATAATCATGATATATCATTGTAAGTGTAGTGCGCAAACCAAAAGAAATTGAAGAGCACCTAATAAAGAAGTCGTTCGTTGGGGATGTAGCCCATAGTTGGGTGAACCACGTTAAATCTTTTCTTACATGTATGTTATATGAATGTTCATCAATTTTGTTTTATTCTTATTAGATTTTTTTTGTGTTATGCATAATCATTGTGCAATAATCATGATTGTTATAGTAACGGTTATGTGGTAAAATTGAATCAATTGATGGTATGAATCTGAATCACTAAGTAGTTAATAGTGAACAAGGAAAAAACTACACGAACAAAACTAATAAGGAAGAATGAATAGAATGGTCACCTCCCATTCCCTCACTACTGCAGAAACTAGGTTCTTGCAGTCCCAATAGATACCCCAGGTGAGACTTCATCTACGTAAGTAGGTGATGCCGAAAGGGTCGGTGTCTGATGGTTTTTATTGGTAAAAGATAACTTGAACCTCGATTCTTACAAACTTCATGCAACACAAACATCCATCAATATCAACATTCCATATCTAGATAGAGGATACCTATGTGGAGTTTCAATAGGTAATATTCTATGGAATAAGGTGAAAATTAGTGCTCCATTCGGTCAACCCAACTAGTTGGATCTAACCCATCCAACTTATTTAAATCAACTTTATGAAAGTGGGGCATCATATTCTGGGAACAATTAAAAAATGAGAAATTATTATTGAGACCTTATTCCTCAATGTGCTTACTCTTATGGTAGGATTCATCAAATTATTTTTCACCCTCCTCGGCCTTACGCTTCAACTTCACAATTTGATCAAAACAAAGGTTGACTTGTGCAGTGAGAGAAGACATATTGGTTTCCATTTTGGTAATTGACTAGATGGGAAACTCCACCATATTATGTACTTTGTCCATGGTTGGCATGTTTTTGGTGTTTGGAATGGTTCCACGAGGTCCACCAAAGAGTTTATCCAAGCGTTAGCCTAACACTATTAGTGTCCCAAGAGGAATTTGTTAAGAGGGGCCACAAGTAATGGTACTAAAAGGTCCACAAATGTTTTTTAGGTGTTGTAGAGTGACACCACAATGATCAAAGTTGCATAAGGAGTTTGTTTATATGGGTCATTTGCAATGGTGTTGGTAGGCCCCAATATTTTTTTCATTTCAATATAAGGAGAGTGTTACTCCCTACTGTGTATTACTCA
>ML890068.1:7323-20413 GCA_009831015.1 Picea engelmannii | reverse complement strand
AAGTACGATGATCAAGCCTTCACAGCAAGGTTCAAGGATTTCAGGAACAAAAAGAAGTTTGGCTCCAGGAAGAAAACAAATCAAGAGAAAGATATGTCAAGGATACAATGCTTTAATTGTCAAAAGTATGGTCACTACAAGAATTATTATCCCGAGTTAAAGAAAAGGAAGGAAACACACGAAGCATCAGTTGCCAAAGAAAGGGAACCCTCAAAGAAAACCAAGCAGGACAAAACATACTTCTTCTTCTAAGAAAAGGTAACAATACTCTTCATAGTTCTTTTACATACCATGTTTTTGGTACATATCTTGCATATCTATTTTTTTTGAAGATAATATGTTCAAAGAGAAACTATGCTTATGGAAGAACAACAAGATAACGACTGTTATCACTATGACTATAAGACAAGCTGCAAGATAAGCTGAAATCATAAAGAAACCTAGAAGAAGTAAAGACAGAAAGAAGTCAACAATCAAGAGGAAATTGGAAAAAGATTTGTAACACTTTGCAGAAGGCAATAATGATGCAGACATAAGCATGGACTCTCCTAGATGGAGGGAGCCGATTATATATTACCAAAAGAAGAGCATGCATTCATACATGAAACAAGGATTAGGAGGGAGCTAATCCTATGATCCATTAAAGGTGATAACGCATATATCCATGGTAGCAGCCATGAAAAGTAGTACATGTTCAGTTTGACCTTAGAAGAAGCCTTCTTCAAAAAGAAGCCTTAAAGCATCCTTGGTTATCCATCCACATCCATGATCCTACTGTGAAAGGAAGAAGCTGGAATCTTCAGAGCATGGAATCTATAGAAAACTCCATGGACCCAATATCTAAAGAGAAACATGAGAAAGAACATGAAGATTCCAAGAAAGAAAGAAAAGCCAGAACAACCAGTCATTGTATCAAGAATCACAAGATTATCAGCTTGATATGAACTCACTAAAAGCAATCAAGCAGAGGTACTGAAAGTTGTGATGAAGAATAGTGTATGAAAGACTTATGAATGTAAGCATTGCGAGATCCAGAACTAGAGGTTATTCCAGATGGAGGGAGAAGACTATGATGATTACTTGTTCCAGTAAACCAGATATATCTCTACATGAGCCATTATATTGTCCACAATATCCCTAGGTTGGAATTGACATCAGATGAATGCAAAGACTGTTCTCCAGAATAATTGAACAAAGAGCGTATGTAGAGCAACCTCAATGCTTTGAGGTATACCGGAAAGAGACCCTTGTATGCAGATGGAAGAAGACAACTTGGTGGAGAACCTCCAATGCACAACAGAAGTGTGGTGAAGACTTTCTATAACAGAGATATTGTATCAGAATGATTACTCAGAAGATTAGGATGATGGATTCCCTATCCATGACAAAGATCTCATGATGACAGAAGAAGTGCCGCATGGATATGTTCCAGTTTGAGCCTTGCCACGATGTTAAGAGCTAATGGGGAACAAAAGATGAATCCAATAATGACACACTATATTGATAAGAGCTATATGAAGCCTTCAAAGAAAACCAGTGTTCCAGAAAGACCAAAGTACTTTGAGATCAAGCATTACATTCTCCATGATGAAGTCCAGAAAAGAGAAGTGGTTCTCCAATATATATATATCTCCACAGATGAGCAGATAAGCAGACATTTTGGTAAAGCCTCTGTCCAAGATGAAAGAGTTTGCGTACTCAAGCTGGAGCTCGTGGAGACGACTTCCCTCTTGAAAAAGGAAGAGATGATTCCCACGTTGGGAGGGAGCATTGATGTGTTATTGATTTATGGACAGTCATTTTTCAGTTCGAAAAATGCTCCAGGATGAGTAGTTCCTTTCCAGTTCGGAAAGTGGTTTGAGATTTCTGACGGATAGGCATTTTCCAGTTCGGAAAATGGTTCGATGGATTACTGATGTACCATAGACAACGATTTCCCATTGTGGTTAACATGGGGAATGGTCTAGGACAGTCTCTCTTCTTGATGGTTAATCAAGAAGACTGGTCTGCCTCGCCTGACAGTCATTCTTTCGAAGCTCACAGTTGTGAGCAGTTTCGAAGAATGGTCCGTTTTGGAGGTTGGTGCAGGACAGTCATTTCCTTAGGAAATGGTCCGGATAGTCATTCCCTAGGGCAGATTCATTCTCTCCAGGTTGCAGTTTGTTTAGTGCTGGAGGAATGGCCCAGATAGGTGAATGGTCCAGGTTCAACAATCAGGACAGGCATTCCTTAGGGCAGACTCATTCTCTCCAGGTTACACTTTGTTTAGTGTCAGAGGAATGGCCCAGGGTGGGGAATGGTCCAGGCTCAGAAATCATGACAGTTATTCTTCCTTGCTTGAAAAGAATAGTCCAGATAGCTCATCATTGATGTTTGACCTTCTAAGGGCAGATGCTCTTCCAGATCTCACAGAGGTGAGTGGAAGAATGGCCCAGATGATTCAGTTTATATGATAACATTGTTTCTGTGCAGGTTGATATCAGATGATTGTTATGAAGACTGTATGTCTCTAGACAATAGATGTATACTACTTTGGTGGATGTGTTCCACTGTTTGTGACTATACGTCACTGATCAAGTCCCTGTGTGCTACTTGGTGTGGTAGTGTACCACTGGATTGTAGTTGTGTACTACTATGGATAGACACAATTGTGTTCTATTGAATGATATTGTTCCGATTGCCTTGAAGACTATCAACAGTGTTGGAAATGATTATCAGCTAGATGGATGATCAATGGACAGAGATTTCCCAGACGGAAAATGGTTCAGGACATTTATTCTTCTAGGACATATGTTCGGATTAGAAGAATGGCTCTTGTGTCACTCTGTGGAGTGAGTGACTTATCCAACATCATGTCTAATTACTTAGATGGAGTATGGTTTCGAGAGATGATGCAACTGATGACATTGATGGTGATGATGGTACTCGTGATCTAGTCATGAGATAGTCTATACACCTATGTTGATGCTACCGGGTGAATGGTATGTTTGTGCTCAAGACCATTACCTGTAATACCTCCCTAGCTAGGAGGGAGTGTTTATATTATGGTAGCTACGGGAGGTATTTACCTCCACGTGTAAACCTAACGAGAATATAATATTTTGGGAAGGAAGAAGAAATCCTAATGATTTGGCTAATAACCCTAGAAGACAAGTCGGCTCAAGAGTATAATTTGTACTAGGTTATTAGCCTCCAAGAGAAGAAGTCGGCCAGAAGAAATATTATATACCAAGTAAATAGGCACCCAAAATGAGAAGTCGACCCAGGCAGTTAGCCATAATTAGTATAAATACAGGAGGGCAGTCTTCATTCTGGCAGGCATTCTTTGAACAACAGATCTCACTTGTGCGCACTGCAGCTAGCTAGTTTGTGCGCAAGTTTGGAGGAGAAGCTGCCGTTGTAGCTAGCAGATTACGTTTTGGCTTGGCCTATCTCTTGGTTATGGTTTGGACTATCTGATCAGCTCTTGTTTGGTGCGCTATCCTTGGAGAAAGGTGCGCTACACCCTTTGTTTGGCTATCTAGCCTAGGGTTTGCTTCCGGAGTGATTCTCTGTCAAGGTTAAGGTGCTCGGAGGGTGGCTTCGGCCTATGGTTGGGTGAAAATAGTGATATTGTCTATGGTAAAACGAGCACATCCATCATATTCTAACACCCCTTCCTCTGTAGGTTGTCGGGGTTTCCCCCTAGGGGCGGATCTTTCGACTATTATTGGTTGGTCTCCTATTATGGGGTTTCCTTTGTTACTTTCATCTTCTTCAGATTTTGCTTCTTCACCTTCCGCGTTTTGTGGGTCAAGCTCAGGAGGGGTAGTGCGAAGAGCTTGGGTTTAGGTTCATATTTCCTTCAACTTCCTTCTATTGAGTAGATCCGCCCAAACTTGCAAACTTATTTGTCAAGGCCAAATGGGATTCTGCTTGTGTTTTGTTGCCTTGGTTCCTCTGGTTTCTCCTATTTTCCTTAGGGTTTGCCGAGGGAAGGGGGTTTTGAGCAGGGTTGGGTGGTCGGCTGGGGTTCAATGGTCTGGAGGCTTGCCCAATGTTTCTCCTAGTGTTGGCTCTTTTTCTTACTTGCTGCCATTCCTCTTCTGGTTCGTCGCTTACGACTGTTGACTCCTGCTTGTTTTTGGGACAGTCCCAAGCAAAGTGGCCATATTTGTGACAAGATTTACATTTGAAGGGAAGTTGCTCATAGTCTAGCTGCTGAACATGGGACCAAGCATCGAAGGAGAGCTTGACGGCTTCAGGCAATCCTTTCTCCAGATCTACTTCTACACAAATTCTAACGAACATGGGACCAAGCATCGAAGGGGAGCTTGACGGCTTCAGGCAATCCTTTCTCCAGATCTACTTCTACACAAATTCTAACACAGGGGTATATTGTTGGCTTGGGTTCAGATTTATCAATATACTTCCGTAGTGAGTCCCCAATGCATTTTAGAACATCATCTCCCTAATAGTGAAGGGGAAGATGTGGGAGGCGGACCCCCACTAGGACTGCTGTGGGGATATCGCACTCCTGATTGAAATCCGGAGTCCATCGGTTCAGATACATTCCTCGAGATCCATAAAAATATGGCCCACTACAAAAAATCAAATCCCTGTCTTCTTTAAATTCGAAAAAGAAAGTGTAAAAACCCTTACCACATAAATAATGATTCAGTCGTCTTCTTATCAGAGGTTGCTAGTTCTTCACAATCCGAATATCCATGTGAACTGATCGACGAGGCCTTTTGCTGCATACGCCAACGCTTTACACCGAGCTGCTACACGAGGAATGACGATTTCAGGTATTTGGTTGAGTTTCTCGACGAAGCGGGAATGAGTGGGGCGAGAGGATGGCTTCCCCAAAGAATTGATTAGCTGCCTAAAGGCTTCCGCGCCAGACTCAAACTAGGGTGGAGGGTTCAGATTGTTGATGATTACAGCTGCGTGAGACATCCTCCAGGACACAGACTGAGTGAGTCGGCCTATGAGAGAGCCCATGAGTTGGGTGTGCCTCTGAGATGGGTGTGTCGTTCTCTCTGAGATGGAGATGGAACGATGTGTGCCCCTGAGAAGGGAAGATGCCCATGAGATGGGTGTGTTGTTTGAGATGAAACGATGTGAACCCCTGTGAGGGGTGAAGGAGCCCATGTGATGGGTTTACTGCTCTCCTCTGTGTAGAGAGTTGAGATGATGTGGTACTCCAGATGATTCTTCTGTGAGACTCAGTGAGATAGAGATCTGTTGAGTAGGACGTCCCTGTGGCTGAGCACAAGTGGACGTGATCCTATTGGCTGAGCACTAGTGAATGTGTGTCTAGATGATTCTCCTGTGAGACGTAGTGAGATAGAGATCTACTGACTTGGACATCCCTGTGGCTGAGCATAGGTGGACGTGCCCCTAGTGGCTGAGCACTAGTGGGTGTGTGAGATCCCTTGCTATATTGTCTAAGAGTAAGATTTACTTGTAACCCTAATTGTGATGTAAAGGGTGCAAGTCAACCCCACCATAAAGTGAAAGATAATTGATGTAAAAGATAATTAATATTGTAGTTATTAATTATATTCCGAGTTATTGAGGTCAGCCCTATTGTGCGAATAGAAACATCATTTGATGTGATAAGTCTTGTATAAATAAAGGTGAATCCCCATGAGGAAACACTCTTATCATATTGTCATCTCATGATTTCAGAAGTTGTGATCTGAAATTATGAGAATTACAACACCCTCTTGTGTGCTAGGTTTGGTGATGGCTTCTTCTCTTGAGAATATAGCAAAGGATTGGCTGGGTTTTCTTCCCTTGTTGAGAAGGGTTTCCCAGGATACTTCTTGTGTTCTTGTGCATGGTTATTTTTCTTGTGATCTTGGTTTATTGCAGCCATTATGTTGCTGCAAAATGGTTATGGTTTAATTTACGCTAAAACAGTAAGAAAATTAAAATGCATTAGCTTACCATAAAATTCAACATGGTATCAGAGCAAACTTGAAGATGATCATGTGCACAGTCAAAAGAAGGCAGCTGTGGGGGTTTTAAGGGCTACTAAAACCTCTACTGTAGGTGTCAAAGACGGATCAGACCTTACTTTAATTATGTGGTGAGGCTGGCTGCAGGCATACTAGCTTGGGCCGAGCCCTATTGTAAGTCCTAAAAGGAGACCGCCACCCCTCTAGGGCTGCCGCAGCTAGAAGGTGCCTAATAACCCCTTAAGCGTAGACTTAACACACACAAAAAATTGCAGCTTTCGTGGTGCTTCTTTCTGAGACAAATTCTGAAGCTGAGTTAAAGTTTTAAGGGCATATCTGAGACCTACTCCGTGGGCAGATTCTGCGGCAAGATAAGGCAGATACAAGGGTGAATTCCGGCAGCAAATAAAGGAAGCATGTAAGGCTGTCTTACACCTACGGCTGGAGTAATGAGAGGGCCGGACCCCACAGCAAAATTTTTAAGATTGGCCGCAGGCCTACCAGCTTAGGCCGAGCCCTGTTTAGAGCCTTCTAAGGCTAGGCACAGGCCTCTAAAGCTGCCACAACAAACTCTTAAAACTCATATCTATACTGGTGCCCAACAACAAGTTCTTTTTTTTGGGAGGTTACTTTATCCGGGGCAGGGTTATGATTAAGTTGCAGCAATAACTATGATTTTTTTTGAGGGTTCATGAACATCTGAGATAGCAAGATCTCTGAGGATTTTGTTCTATGCATTCCAGAGAAAACTTAAAGATCGATCTAGGCCACTATCATTGCCAATCTCAAGGAATTACTTCAGGGATTCATTGCAGCATAAGGGTATTCTTTTGGAGATTGGACAACATGAATTCTGGAGATAGAAATTGGTTTTTGAAGGCATCGTCTGTTCTGCAAACAAGGTACTTTCACAGTAACCAAAGCGCAGATCTAAGGCTCGCCTTTGATTTTTAATGGGGACAAAACACAGCATGGTCTGTGCTACATATTGGTTGGAGGCATTTTCAGCTACAAGTTTATTTTGTAATGGCAACCAAAGGATCAAGTAATTCAGTAGTGTGTGCTGGCCTATATCACTCGAACAAGCAAGCAGACTGAAGAACCGACAATGTACACTCTCAGCCTTCAGGTATGCACTTGTATATATTATTTGTATCATTGTCATGAGGGTACTTTGCAGAAGGAAGGAACCCTTGCTGCAATCATGGATCCAAAGGGATCCTAGTGCATTCAGAGGAACAACACACTGGAAGTGAAGACTCCAGGTTTGATTGTTTTAAATATCATGCCTCTAACCTGCATTTCTAAGTTTGCTACATTACAAGTAGGTCTTTGTAGCTGTGACAACAATCCTTAAATTGTTTTGATTCTAGAGATGTACTCATTATTCTCCTTTAGGAGATATTCTTGTTTTGTTTCCTTTCGTTTGTTTTCTTGTTCCAGGCAGGTTAACAACAAAGGAAGATGTTTATCCTTCAGGGATTCATTGCGGCATAAGGGTATTCTTTTGGAGATTGGACAACATGTATTCTGGAGATAGAAATTGGTTTTTGACAGCATCATCAGTTCTGCAAACAAGGTACTTTCACAGTAACCAGAGTGCAGATATAAGGCTCGCCTTTGATTTTTAATGGGGACAAAACACAGCATGGTCTGTGCTACATATTGGTTGGAGGCATTTTCAGCTACAAGTTTATTTTGTAATGGCAACCAAAGGATCAAGTAATTCAGAAGTGTGTGCTGGCCTATATCACTCGAACAAGCAAGCAGACTGAAGAACCGACAATGTACACTCTCAGGTATGCACTTGTATGTATTATTTGTATCATTGTCATGAGGGTACTTTGCAAAAGGAAGGAACCCTTGTTGCAATCATGGATTCAAAGGGATCTCAGTGCATTCAGAGGAACAACACATTGGAAGTGAAGACTCCAGGTTTGATTGTTTTAAATATCATGCCTCTAACCTGCATTTCTAAGTTTGCTACATTACAAGTAGGTGTTGTAGCTGTGACAACAATCCTTAAATTGTTTTGATTCTAGAGATGTACTCATTATTCTCCTCTAGGAGATATTCTTGTTTTGTTTCCTTTCGTTTGTTTTCTTGTTCCATGCAGGTTAACAACAAAGGAAGATGTTTATCCTTCAGACTTCAGAGGGAGTCACTTGACTCAGAGGGAGTCAAAACTATTTGAGAAGGAGGAAGAACAAAACCATCATTGAGGCAACCAAAGAAATGATGCATGATCAAAGTCTTCCTATGATTTTGTGGGTAGAAGCATGCATGACAACAGTGTATGTTTAGAACAAGAGGTCCTCACCAGATTTTGAAGAACATAACCTCCGAAGAAGCCTTCACCGGAGTGAAGCCTGAGATTGGACACTTAAGGATATTTGGGTGCCCACTATATTTTTCATGTGCCCAAAAAGAAGAGACCCAAGCTAGACCCTTCAGGGAGAAAGGGTACATTTGTGGGATACAGTGAATCTTCAAAAGCATATCGGATCTACATCCCTGGTCAGAGACAGATTGAGGTAAGTAGAGATGTTATCTTTGAAGAAGAGATAGCCTTTCAAAGATCCAGAGAATCTCAGATGGAGATTGGTAGTGAGACAGTACCTTCTTCCCCTTCAGTTGTTCAGAGGGAGATAGCCATTGATACAGTTGATCCAGTTGCTCCAGTTGATATTCCCAGAGACGTTGCAGTAGGCCATAGAAGGCCTGTCTGGGCTTGACAAACTCTGCAAGAGGCAGAGGGACATGCAACTCCTCAAGGCACATTCCGAGAGAGCAAGAGACCAAAAAGTTTTCGAGCTATTCTTCAGCCATGAGCGACATTGTTGATACAAAGCCTTCTTGTCATGGAGAAACAACAGGTCAGCAGGTATGGCAAGATGCCATGACATAATAGTATCAGTCCATTTTGAATAATGATGTATGGGATATTGTTTCGAGATCAGAAAATAAGTCTGTAGTGACTTCCAAGTGGATCTATATGATCAAGCATGCAACTGATGGAAGTGTCGAGAAATACAAAGCGAGATTTGTAGCTAGAGGATTCTCACAAGTAGAGGGAGTTAACTATGATGAGACATTTGATCTAGTAGCCCGATACACTTCCATCCGTACTATCATCCATGAGTTGGAAACTACATCAGATGGATGTAAAGACATCCTTTCTCAATGGTGAGATTGAGGAAGAAGTTTATATTGAGCAGCCAGAAGGATTCGTTATACATGACGAGAAAACTCATGTGTACAGGTTGAAGAAAGCCCTGTATGGACTAAAGCAAGCACCTCGTGCTTGGTACGAGAAGATGGATGGATTCTTGATGAGTTTGGGCTTCAACAAGAGTGTTGCTGATCCAAACCTATATTATCATATTGTTGGTGACGAGTGCCTAATACAGGTCCTATATATGGATGACTTATTCCTCATTGGTTCAGAAAGACTTATTTCTGAATGCAAGCGAGCATTGACTTCTGAATTCGAGATGAAGGATCTGGGTATGATGTGAAGATTTTCCAGGTCCTATCAAGTTGCCAACTAGGTCTGTCTATTGTCAATGAAGGTATTGCTGCTGTTTTAGGACAACCAACAGTTCAGGAACTTTTTGCTGATTTGTTACGGTTACATTCACAATTTTAGGTGCTCTAGCATGTAGTTTTAGTCACCAAAGGGTTAGCACATGCATACAAAAATAAATGTAACACACCTAGAGATCTTTACAGCTGAAAATAAAGCAATTCTACACTCTAACACACATGAAAATGTACACAAGTATTTTTGGTCAACATGACCCTGGATAACCCCCCCCGGGGAAAACCAATTTGGAATATATGTCTATATATGAGAAGAATAGATGGTGGAATACAACAAGTACAAAATATAAATGAACCTGATACAATGATAGCTTGATCCAAGCTGAAATACAAGTCCAAACCAAGCAGGTGCGCCCTAGGATGGTGCGCCCCTCAGAAATGCTGCCAAGACCACTGAAATTGAGCCAAATGCCAAATATGAGCTCTGAAAAGAAAACCCCTCCACAGTACTCTGATACTAAAGTGTGGCCTCCCTCTGAAACTGATCCCACTGCAATCTGACAAGTCTATGACCTCCCCACTACTGATGCGCCCTTCTCACCAAGTGCACCCTCCTCAACAATGGAAACTCCTCAGTAAATAAACCAAGCCCTAAGCCTGATGGCTATCTCCATAGAAGGGAGCGCCCAAGCTAGCCTCATGCCAAAGCTCTATCTCATGCCAAAGCTCTATCTCAAACTCTCCAAGTGAGCAAATGAAGTTATGAGCTCTCCTTTGCCCTTTGTGCCCCTCTTGAACCTCCATTAGGAAACCTAAGATTTCAATGGCTGAGATCATCCCATCTCCCATCTAATCAAAGGTTGAGATCACTAAAAAAGAATCTCACTCAAAAACCCACTTTGGGTTAAGTTCCCTAAGTTCACTTTATGTCTCCTAATTCACCCACAAAGTGAATTAGTAGTCATTTTAGGCATAAATGACAAAATTTCACTTTTGACTTAAATCTCCTAAGTCAAAGTGAAATTAGACATAAAGTACAAGGCACAAAGTACATAGTACTTCCCACATGTGTTTAGGAGCTCACAAACACATGGGGAACACCTCCGAAGGTACATAATCTCAATATGATGCACTACTTCTTGGTGTTAGAATATGAAAGATTGTGCTCATTTTACCATTGACAATACCCTTGTCACCCAACCATAAGCTGAAGCCACCCTCCGAGCACCTTGCCCTTGATAGAGAAAAGAATCTTGGTAGCAATCCAATAGCCAAGAGAGGCTAATGCACCAAGCAAGAGGTAACCAAGCTGATCAGATAGTCCTACCCAAGAACTGGCGCAACACCTTCCCCAGGACTTGCGCACAAAACTGCTGGACTGCAGTGTGCATAAACTACTCTCTGCAATTCTGAGAAGTGTGTCAAATGAGAGACTAGCACCCTGTATTTATAGTGATTCTGGCAGATTTACTGGGGCCGATTTCTCCTTCTGGGTACTAATTAATTCATATTAATTATATTTTTGCAGTCGACATCTTGTCTAGGGTTTCCTTCATTTCTTTGCTTCCTTCCAGAACATTCTAATCTCGTCATAGGTCACAATAGAGGTTCATTCCTCTCGAAGCTACCATAATATCAACACTCCCTCCTAGCTAGGGAGGTATGGTCTTGAGCACAAACAGACCATTCAATTGGTAGTATCACGAGCACCGTCATTATTATCCAACTGGATAATCTCCTATGACAACTGGTACAATATCAATTGATAGAACACACCTGCGTTTATCCATGGTAGTAGGCAACTACTCAAACCGTGACACATAGTCACAAACAGTGGAACAAATCCACCACAGTAGTATATCTCTACTGTCTGGAGACAAGTAGTCTCCATAACAATCATCTGATGCCAACCTGCACAGAAAAATATTGTTAAAATAAAATGAATCATCTAGGCCAATCTTTCACCCACGTCTGTGAGATATGAAAGAATATCTGCCCTCATAGTAGAACAATGAGATATCTGGACTATTCTTCTCAAGCAAGGAAGAATAACTGTCCCGTCTTCTGAACTTGGACCATTCCCCACCCTGGGCCATTCTTCCTATACTAATCAAAGTGCACCCTGGAGAGAATGTATAAACCCTAAGGAATGCCTGTCGCTGTTTGCTGAGCCCGGACCATTCCCCACCCTGGGCCATTCCTCCTACACTAATCAAAGTGCACCTTGGAGAGAATGTATAAACCCTAAGGAATGCCTGTCCCTGATTGCTGAGCCTGGACCATTCCTCCTACACTAATCAGAGTGCACCCTGCAGAGAATGTATAAACCCTAAGGAATGATTGTCCGGACCATTTCCTCTGTTAACCACAAGAGGAAAAGACTGTCTTGTATCAACCTCCAAAACAAACCATTCCTCATGTTAACCGCAATGAGAAATCGCTGTCCGGCGAGGCGGGCCAGTCTTCTTGAGTAACCCTCAAGAAGAGAGACTGCCCTAGACCACTCCCCATGTTAATCACAATGGGAAGTTGCTGTCTATGATACATCAACAATCTGGACCATTTCCCTTGTTAACCACAATGGGAAATCGCTATCCGTCAGAAATCTCAATCCACTTTCCGAACAGGAAATAATTTGTCCGAGTTGGACTATTTTTCAATCACAAAATAAATGTTTTCAATAATATTTTTCAGTGCTCCCTCCCAACCTGGAGAGTCATTTCTTCCCTTTCAACTAAGGGAGTTATTTCCACGATCCCCATATTTTCTCGGAGATATGCAAACTTTATTCTGGATATTGGTTTTGTCAGGATATCTGTTGTTTGCTCATCAGTGGGGATATACTCGAGCTTTACCTATCCTTCCTGGACTTTATCTCGAATAAAGAAATATTTGATCTCAATGTGTTTTTACCTTTCATGAAACACAGGATGTTCTGATAATCTTATACAACTCTGATTATCACAATATATTATGGTCGATTCTGGAATCCGATCAAATAAATCGGAGATTAACTTCCTTAACCATATTGCTTCTGTGCATGCTTCACATGTTGCCATATACTCTGCTTCTGCTGTGCTGAGTGCGACAGACTTCTGTTTCCTGCTGCCCCCAAGATATCATAGCGGAGCCCAAGCTGAAACACATGCCTGAAGTGCTCTTTCTGTCTTCTGCACTTCCTGCCCAATCTGAGTCTGTGAATCCATGAAGCTGTATATTGCTGGATGCGGTATATCTCAAACCATAGTTTATTGTTCCACGAATATATCTTAGTACATGCTTTGCAGCTATCCAATGCTCATGTCTTGGTTCCACTTGGAACGACAAAGCAAATGTCTGGTCGAGTATTTACCAAATACATCAATGACCCAATTAGTTGTCGATATAGAGATGGATCTATCGGATCAGAATCTGGTTCTTTTACTTTTCTTATATCCGCATTCATAGGAGTGTCCATGGTGGACTTACACTCCATCATTCCAAATTTCTGAAGGATCTTTATTGCGTACTTTCCTTGTCCAAGGAATACTTCACCATGCTTCTGCCATACTTCTAGTCCCAAGTAATAATGCATGAGACCTAGATCTTTCATATCAAATTCA
>WSFP011511494.1:0-13065 GCA_009831015.1 Picea engelmannii | reverse complement strand
GGATCCTTGGAAATCTAATCTCTAAAGATTGCTTTCAATTTATGTAGAATCCAATCCTAGTGAACCTTTAATGATGCATCAATTCCAAAAAGGATACCTAATTGTGTGCCCTAGCTAGTTGATTTCTAGTTTGCACTAATGCAAGCAAGAAAAAACTCTTGACCTATATATTTGTGTAAATTTTGCAATAAGAGTTAGCAGATCTACAAATCTGGTTGTTATATCTAGATCACAAACAAATATGGGAAGTAAAACTAGAAACCCTGCATTTAAATAAATTATTCACTCCTAAACTCATGTCATTCAATAGAGAAAGAAACAATACCTCAATGGAAAGCTTTTACAACACATGTGAGGAAACTCCTTGAAGATGATGGTCTCATTAGCCTCCTCCTTGGGAGGGTTCTTTGTTTTTTCCAAGAGTGTGGCTTGGCTTGGCTCCTATTCTTTTTGGCTGAAAGTGATGATAAATGTGATCAAAAGATCTAGGGAAATTTCTACAACATCTAGAAATTTGTTACTTTCAAAGATCTAGGGAAATTTGTTACTTTCAATGGATGGATGAATGGAAAATGGGAGAGACCTCTAGAATTTATAAGAAAAATAATGGCTATCCTTGACATGGTCATGATAATAAAATATTATTGTTGACAGTATCAATTTTAACCATCAATTTTAGTGTTTTATTTTATTTTATTTTGCTTTTTTTTATAATTTCAAGAGGAAAAAGTCATAAATATGTTTTATGACCTTAGGAAAAGTGGTTCTTTAGGTCATAATAATGGAAAATGATGTAAACGTGGGTTTAGACATATGAATAAATGCTTCATTACCTCAATGGAAATATTTTACAACACATGTCGAAGAAGCTCCTTAAAGATGATGGTGTCCTTGGTCTCCTCCTTGAGAGGATTTTTTGGTGTTCCCGATTGTGTGGTTGTCATGCCTCATATTATTAATAATAATAAAAGTAATATAATAATTACCTAAATTGGTCATAATAAGTACTTGTATAAATAAATAATAATAAAGAAGTATAATAATTATCCTAAAGGGTCATAATAAGTACTTATTAAGGATATTTGGGTAATTAAAGAGATGATATTAATAAATATAGGTAATAAAAGAAAATGGTAAAGTAATGAAAATTTATGGAGAAACCCTAAAATATAATAAATAATCAAATAATTGATGGGATGGATTCTATATAAAGATGGAGGAGAAGGAGAAAAACATATCTCATTTTGCTTGAGAAATTTGAGGACAAGACTAAGAAGAGTTGGCATAGTAGTGGATTGAGGGCTCGGGGAATATCAATCGTGATCACTGAGGGGTTGGTTGGGAGGAGATTCGTCCCTCACAATTTGTTGTAGCAAGCAGGATCAAGGATTAGAGGTCATCAGTAAGTGGATTCCTTCAACTTCTGGTAAGTTACTTGCCACTTCTTATAAATCTATGTAATATAGTTATTTTGATAATGGTTGCAATTTGTGAGGTATATCTATGTATTTAAATTTATTGAGATTTAGGGCATTACATATGGTATCAAGAAGAGGTTTCAACCCTTAAGACCTATGGTATCAAGATTCAAGATTTTGATGAATATTAGTGTGGTTGCTAAATAAAATTAGGGTTGTTTCTTGGTTCAAGAGAAAATAGTTATCTCCCATATATTTGTTGTTCATTTGATCATCTTGATCTGCAATGGCATTGTGCTTGCAGTCAGGGCATCAGTCAAATAGGTGTAGTCCATGACTAGGGCTATAGGTCCTCTTGACAAGAAACCCATACAAGTTTCCTTACATGGAAAATGAGATTTAGAATAAACTCGAAATACAAATCTAGAATTCTAGATTTAAAATATAGATCTAAGACAAAACTCTAATATAAATCAATGGTAAATCTAAAAACAAATGTGAGAGCTGTGATAACAAGTTTTTATTTTTAATTGTGTGATTGAAGATTGAACATTTAAATCGGATGGTTCTGTTGTTATATAATTGGTGGAGACAAAGTAACTGAAATTGCATTGAGAATTCATCCCTTTGATAATTGAAATATTCCATCCAAATAGATCGCGCCCTAGCCGATTAAGAACCAAACACAAATCCAGAGCAAAGATCGATAATCGGAGGGAAGGTAGGAATCCCTCAACGGGGAAATGGACCAGAATGCAATGGAACTATGCGAAGCGAAGCGCCAGGCATGCAGCCCAAATCGAAGTGAAAGATGTCTATTCATAACCATGTATAGGGGATCTATGAATTATAATTTCTAGAAAAGTAGTTGAAAAGACACGTTTAAGATGGTTTTGGTTCTTCTTTCTGGCTTTATTTTATTTTCTAGTGTTCATTCAAAAGTAAATAATCAGTCTTGCTTGGCCAGGAATTAGGGTTTCAATGGATATTAGGGTTTGGATGGATAATCATTAAGCATCTAAAGTTAAAATCTGGTTTCAATAACAGCAAATAGATCTGGTAAATATTGGTTTGTAAGGGAAAAACTACATTCAATTCGAGCAACAAATTACTATTCCAACAATATAAAAACAACAATGACATCTTTCTGAAAGAAGATTTGATGACTATTCCAAAAAAATCCAATGGGAATGTAACCAATAACCTTACCATCTCGCCTACATGGGAAATTGTTAGCGAGAGCAAAGTCAAAAAAAAATGGATAAAACTTGAATGATGGATTTGGAATGAGAATCGACCCATGGTTGTGATCTAACGGATTCACTGATAGTAAATTTTTATTTAGCCCCAGAACATAAAGAACCTGTGTAAGTTTACATGAATGCACACCAAATGGAAAAGAAACATTGCCTTGTTCTTGAAAATGATTATGATTCTTTGCTTCACATGTGGTGTTAAATTTTCCTATGCATATTTGATAGTTGTAGAATCTCGGAAACCTCATATGATGCTCCAAACATAATAATCAACTTGGCTTCTGATTTGCCTTGTCAAACTTGGTATGTTGATTGACATCAGTTGCATGTTTGATAACTGTGTAGTCCACAACTCTCTAATTCTTCAAATTCGACATGAGTTTTCACTTTGGTCTTCTAGGCAGCGTGATAGCATTCCATACCTTAAGTGAATTGTCTAAACAACATGACAAGAAGCACTAGTCCTACCAGGGACATTACAACCAATTTGTGATTTCTAATAGAAAGAACAAGATACAGTTTACGTCTTTATTGCTTCCACATACTTTCAAAGATAGAAAATACAGTACCATAAGCTGATTGAACTTGGATGTTGAAATAAAGATGAGGGAATCAAATACTTCCTTTGCATGGTATATAGTGTTGAGTTAGGTTTGACTTTCTATTAGTTCATGGTTGACTATAAAATATACACCCCTTTATCTAAAGTTTTAAAAAACAATGATTAATTTTAAATTTTAAATCTTATTTATCTGATATCTTATTGGCCAAAAACTTTGAAGTCTTATTGCTGCCTTCACTTCCCCCATTGTTAGTATAATAAATATTTCTGCCATCTAATTGCTCGATCCTTCAACAGTCGGCAAAGTAGACCCTAAATATCAATCAGTTGTTGCAATTTAATTGCAGAAAATGGTGCACTTACCAGACCTAAAACAATGTTCACACTCAGTCAATCACAGAGACTGGTGGCTCTGCGCTGGTGTGGACGGGAAGTTTCCGCGAGGAATCAGGCTTCACATCGATATGTAATTTTATTGTTAAACATACGCATTATTCTTGGAAGATTCTTAAACATATTCATTATTCTTAGATTCTTCCGAAGAACTCGGATGGCATTAGAATCTTAAACATATGCATTATTCTCGGATCCTTCCTAAGAACGAGATTCTTAAAAATTTATAACTCTTTTTTTATAGGTAAAAATTAAATTTTTTAATGTTTTTTTTAATTAAAATTAAATTATAATCAAAGTAGTATTTAGTTTTATATATATAATTAAAATTAGAATTTTTTTAAATTTAAATTAATATTCATTTTCTAATCTTATTAATCAAATTAAAATAAACAGTTACATTTTTCCAAATAAAAATTTACATGAATTTCACTTAGAATCAAATTAAAATAAATATTTACATTTTTCCAAATAAAAATTTACATGAATTTCACCCAGAATTTTCATCCCTAATGTAATTTAGTTTCAAAATGGGTTTGGCTAAAAAAATTATAACTTTTCTTAAATTACAATTTTGATATAATTTAGTTTCAAAATTAGTTTGGCTAAAAATTTTAATGTAATTTAGTTTTAGATTTGGTTTGGCTAATTTGGCTAACCATTAACAATATATTACATTCTTGTATTGTTTTAATATATTCAGACTTCAGCATCTCTTGCATTGTTTTCATGTATTCAGACTTCGACAGGTATTTGCTACCATGTAACTTTGTTTATTCAAGTCACCAATCAAGTTGGATTGACCATGTGCAAGGGAACCCATCTAGCATAGGATTCGTTGAATTAATAGGTAGGTCAACGAGACGGTGCATAGGAGTGATTGGCCTCCACAAATGACAGAGAGAGCACTATCAAGGAAAGAGAACAAGGAGGAGGGTGAGGGAACTTTGATCTAGAAGTCTCATGTCAAGAGGTAAAATTTGGTAAACATGTACCACGTGTTTTTATTCTTATTCCATTATATATATCTTATTTTATATATCAATTATTAGAAGAGTGCATGGTTTGTAGAAAAAAATTCAAATTTTACTGATAAATGAACAATTCAAAGAGATATCAACAACCCTTTAGAGGAAGTTGTTTCCACAAACATTTTTTATTCTTATTCCATTATATATATCTTATTTTATATATCAATTATTAGAAGAGTGCATGGTTTGTAGAAAAAAATTCAAATTTTACAGATAAATGAACAATTCAAAGAGATATCAACAACCCTTTAGAGGAAGTTGTTTCCACAAACATTGGACCCAGACCTTGGTTGGGAGCACTATGTTGTAATTTAAATTGTTGTGAGCATGCTTTATTTTTATTCAAGCATTGCATATCGCCCTGAAAACATGTCCAAAATTCAAAACAAAATAAAAAAACATCTTATGCTAACTTTGAAGACGCGAGGAGGAAGTATTGCCATTCTAGGAAATCATGTAGAAGTTTGAACTAACTAGACAATCAACCTATGAGTACACTTATTCCTCCAATAGTGTGTTGAATCAATCAATCAACTAGTTGACATTTTTATCTTAACAAATCAATCAATCAACTAGTTGACATTTTTATCTTAACAAATGGTACAACCTTGCTTGCTTGAACTTTTCAAGTGATTGCTCTAGTCCTTTTCCATCAAACCAATTTGAAAATAGTCTCAGCTAACAATAAGAGAATTTAAACCTAGACAGCCTTCCCTATATATAAGATGAGTTCTCTTCTTAATTGGATATGACAGTTGACTTATATATATGTGCATATATAAGAATTGTGAGTTTCAAACCAAATTAGGGATGGGTGGTTTGTCTCGTGATCGATCAATTCCTTGATCTTAGAGCTATGATATTACAATTTCAAACATGTGCAATTAGAAGACCGACCGTGTTGACTGAAAACGAGGAGCACAAGTGTGTCTATCATTGTATTGTGTGTCATACAAAGCAAGGAGTAAGGGTTTGATTTATTTTTATTTTGAGCACTTGAATAATGATCTCTACAACATTGTTTATATTTTATCTAAGCATCATTAAAGATCGAATTATACTTTATCTAAGCTCTATTATTTGAACAGTTTCATCAAAGTTTGCACACATTCAGCACTTAAATTTTTCTAAGCAGTGGCACCTCTCTGTGAATCTGAATTTGTAATTGGTACCTTGACATTTTTTGACATTTGGTATAATTTCATCAGTGTTTATTGAGTGCACTGCTCTACAAGCATAGTGACTATGCCTTGAACACTTGTATCTCTCCTTCATATCTAAACATTATTGATGCATTGATTGAGCACTAGTTTCACCATTGTATGATGGCATATGTTCATCTTTGCGGGGTACCATTAAGTCTATCTTTCATAATAACAAACTCATGATAATTTCCTAAACGTTGTTGATATTTCTCTATGCTTTGAATGTCGCTAGTTACACTGCTCCAAGGACACACGTAGATACAAATATATCATTGTTGGCATATTATCATTCTATATTTCTCATTAAATAAATTCATATTGGTTGTGTTTGGACTTGGATGATTGTTGACAAATCATCATTTGCTTGGCATCAAAATCATACTTTGAATCACTAATCTTAAGGTCAAAGGTAACACACTAGAAATTTGTGTGAAATGATATATTTTAATGACTTCTATCTGCCAAGTGTCAAATTAGGATCCTAAAGGTTAGTTAACATTATTGACCTACCTAACAAGTAGGGTTATGATATTGTTTTTACTACCTTAAATGCATTAGTGCTTGAGTTATTAATGTTGTCTTGCTAAAATCTCATCACTCTTGGGTACACATGTTAAATATATTTTTCCAAATAACAAATCATATACTATTCAAAACACCTCTTGGTTGTTATTGATGGATCACAGTTGCAATCTACTCTTTAAAACAACACATTTGAAATCTATGGCTTGATGACATTATTATGTTTTTATTGTTTCATTTCAAGATACTTGGGTTATGTGACATACTATTTAAACCAACACATTTGAAATCTATGACTTGACGACATTATTATGTTTTTATTGTCTCATTTCAAGATACTTGGGTTATGTGACATAATTCCTTGACTTTTAGGTGCCTAAATTTGGGTTGCAATTAATAACAAATATGCGGCATCATTACTCAAGGAATTGGCTCAATTTATGCTCCTTCTATATATATGTCATGTGATTAAACTCTACTCTAAACAAACTTGATAAATGTACTTTGATCTGAATGTTTTCAATATGTGGTGTATATTTCCCTCTTGAAACGTAGTACTTGTGGTAACTAATAATCTCAAGCGTGATATCATGCTTTCACTATATTTAGCAACATATTCATGTGGTTCATTATTTCATATACAATCATATTTAATGTGAGTAGATAATTATTGCGGAGAATTTCTATGGATGATACATATTGATCAGTTTAATGGGTGACACCATGATTTTATCGTTCTCCTTACAAAATCATTCATTTTCAAGTGATTGTTGAGTCATAGAAGTTAATGGTTACTAGGTTGTCTTGGTCTGAGGACGTCACGTCTTGAAGAGGGAGAGAAAAAAGATTGAATGAATGATTTTCTTTTTCGAAGAAAGAAGTTCCTTGTTCCATCTTGCTACTTGAAGTTTTCTAGAGAATTGATTGCACATGTGTCAATAGTTATTGAAAAAAACATGGCCATTTCTTGCTTGACATTTTGGCTTATGTACGTAATGGTAAAGGGTTGGATTTTATTTGCATGTGACTATTTGAATGGTGAAACTTTCTAGGCGGAGTCTTTGCATGATTGAATGACTTTATCTTTCAGCACATAAACTAATGAAAGGATTAAGTGCTCAAGGAAATATGAAATGGATTGAATGGGAACTTGACGTATAGGGTGACTATACAGATTTTGTAATATGCCAACCTTCTTGTTGAAAGAAGAGGAAATGATAATCATGAAACAATTGGTATTAGGCACTAGTATTACTAATGATCCTTATTGAGTTAGCTTGGGCTCACAAACTAAGTAGATCCAAGTGCTAGATGGATGTTTTAATGATAATTCTTGCATTAGAATATGATAGTTGGTATTCTTGATATTGAAAACTAGGGGCTTGATTTTGTTGATGAATCATGATAATAATGTCCATGATATTTTATTGCTTTATGTGTTCATGATGTTATGCTATCCTAAGAGCCTATGGTATTTACATATGATGTTATGTGATTCCATTTAATTACGTTGATGAAAGGCTTTGTATTTGATAAATATTTGTTATATTGCTTATGATAGTATCTCCTAATGTGGTGACATCATGTAATTGCATGGAAATATTTATGCTAAAATATTCTAATATAGGATAGAAAGCTCGAGCTCTAGTAGGATACAATCATAATGTACTTGATTACATGCATCTACATCTTCTTCACACCCCATGAGAGGATAAATCATTATATCGGTTGGTGGTCTGAGTACATGGTTGTTCCATCCATCGACATCGGCCTACCACCAAAGGAATCAAAGTAAAATGATTTTTTCTATGAGACAATTTATATATCTAGCCTTTGTAATATGTGTTTGTGTCCTTTGCGAAAGTTATTATAGGTGAACCATAACTTTGAAGAGTTATGGATACTATCTTTGTTAAGTCATAAATTCATATTGGACTCTAAGAGATAACTAGGCCTCCTTCTCCCCACATGAAACTCTAGCTGGAAAGGCACCCTCCTTATCTCCCTAATTTTGAATGATGTTGAAGTACCTATAGACCATATGAGGGGAATCATGTATCTCATCTTCCAATGACTACCATCCTACGATGCATTCCCTAAGTCATTTGAAGCATAGATATTGGCCAAACCAAGAATGTGGCCATCCAAATTAAGCAATACCCAAAAAAAAATTGTGAAGGGTCCAACCCCCAAGCAAATACTATCCCAACGAGTTGGGGAATATGAGGATAATGGGACCTCCCTTTCCTTCACTATGTTGTTACACAACCATCTTGAACCTGATCAAGGTCATTCTCAACATAGACCCAATGGTTTTAACTTCTTGCAAGCATAATAAATATACCTCACCAATTGAAGACAGACTTGGTGGATGGTATGTTGTATACCAAGGTCACTCAAACCCTAAACATTCCATGAGACAACTTTCATTGTGAAATTCCAATGTACTGCATCTCCTCCTCACTTTCCTTGAGGCCTGAAAGAGCATCAAAAGAGTTTGGGATGGTAATCGATTTCATCAAGTGAATCCAATATTGAAAATTGATGGTTCGAGGTTTTTAGATCAAGTTGTCATTCAATTTTGAGTCCTCACATTTGTGCAACACTAGCATGGGGGAGACATCTCTACAAGTACCTCCCTGAACCAAAACTCAATGGGGGTGTTATTTTCCTCGTCAATGTGGCCTGGGGCCTAGACAGGTCAGTTGGCATGGTCATCAGTTGCACATAGACCTTTGGAGGCTCATTTACTTTATTTATTCACTCCACTTAGGTCCCTCCTCCTTCTACAACATTGATTCAAATATCAATAGGGACTTTGTAGGTTTGCATAAGTGAGGCCTCTTGTGGGTTAACTTGGTTCATCAAAGGAACATATCGTTTATGATGATTCGGAATTTGGCATCAAAATCATGTATCATGGAGGTTGATATACCTCACTTCCTCGTGATTCACTTTACTGAACACTCTAATGTAGAATAAATCCTTCATAAATTTTGACATATTGACTTAAACATATAAATCCCCCTATTTGGCTACCAATGTGCTCTAAAAAGGGCCCCGGTTTCATCAAAATACCAAGGAAATCCACCCAAACTGGGATGAATAGTTGAGCAACCTAATCAACTAAGAAACCCTATAACTAAGAGGAGAACACAGAGAGGTTATTCTTGTAAATCCATGGCCCACACCGAAAAATATCCATGACATGGGCCTTTAGTAAGGATTCAAGATTGAAAGCATTACTAGTCATGTGGATCCCAAACTTCCCTTACCCAACTATGGATAACAACTTCTATCAGAACATTCCCTATGAAATACCCTAACTGAGTTTCCTCGTATGCATTGTATGTAAATCATATTCATCAATATATCAATCATAATATTAGAAATAGGTTCAAAATCAACTCATGATAGACCTTTAGTTCAAACTTTTGGGGCACATTTAAACCATCATTGTTACAATCTATAGCTTTGGTGTTTTCCACAATGACTGTGGGGTTTTCTAGCATTGGCACTGCCCTTAGAGGCCTCCCAATAACCTTGTAACCTTGTGTGTAAACTCAACATGTTGAACTAAGGTATGGATCAACCAACCCATTGAGAAATTTGGATTTGTCTATGTCCACTTTGGGTACAGGTAACTAGCTATGTGGGTGTATTGGGCCAAATTATATAACTAACTAGTTGAGACAAGCTATTGCAAAGCTTGGTCGTATCTTTTATTTGATGTTTTGACCATTTATTGAAGTTGGTGGTTGTGAGAACCACTAATATTTTATTCCCTAACCCAATATTTTTATGCATGTTTTGGCATAGAGTCTCTAATTGTGATTGCTCAAAGGAATTAGTGTGAAACCATGGGCCTATGTATTGTTTGATCCATATATCTTAGAGAAGATCATGATTTTTAGATCAAAGTGGTCATTGGCATGATTTGTTACAGTGCATGGCTCCATTGGGTATTGGGCATGGCCCAATCATGTGATTTGTTGTGAATGACCAATCCACTACTAGGCATGTGGAAGACCGATTAGAGGTTGAGTTATAGAACTGGAGTGATCAAAAAATGGTGATGTGTGGTTTATATTTTGATTTAATCGTGGTAGATTGAAGTAGATTTGACCAGTTTGAGAATTGACTAATTTGTTTTGTAGTTTTTGAAACATAATATTGTGATTTGAATTGGAAAACCACGTGGATATTGAAATCTTGGATATTTTGAAGTGGTATGTGTGGGATGTTGAGTGCAGCATGTGTTGATGGTCACTTAACAATAGAGCTTGTGGTTTATCATGCCCAATTGAGGAACCCATCCTATATTAAGAAAGACCACTAAATCTTTGGACAAGAAATTAATAAATGGGGAGTGTTGTGTTGGACCGGTGTGCCTTTGCAGTATTGGCCATGAAATACCATTTGTGTGCCCAAACCATGTGAACTAAACATCAATGTGTGAAGCAAAGGGTCGCATTCCCCTTCATGTGATATTTTATGCTTGAATAAAACATTGAGGATATATTGTTTTATTTTTGTTATAAATTTGAGCATTGGGAAAAATGTTTTTTTAAGTGAAATTTTTTCAATTTCACTAAATTTAAAAGTTCTGAAGAAATTTAGGTTAAAAATTTTCATATCTTAATTAAAAACAAAAAATTTGTAGCCTAATTTATGATGCAATTCTCTATATATTTATACTTTTCCCCTAAAAATAAAACCTTTCCATGAATATATAATAGGATTTATTAACATTTTCGCCAAGTTCATGATTATGCATCTCATTTTTTACAAAATATTCATTACAACTTAATATTTATGCAACCATTGATACTCTTGGGAATACCATGAACTTATATTTGAAATCATGTTTAAGTATTTGTACCAAACAATAATTTTTAAGAATTGACATTTTTGTTCATGTATATCAACATGCATATGATAAACCATGTTGTATATAGTGTTTTCGTATTGGAGTTTTTAGCAAATTGAAGAAAATATTTTATGTATTTTTCAATGCCATTGTTTTTTTGTTGTAAGTTCTCTCTAATTTCTATGAAAGGTTGGTTTTTCTATAAATATTGTAACATATGATTTTTTATTATTTTTTGTCAATGATGCATAAGTGACATTCATGTATTGGTGTTGTACCTAATTTTCAAGGTAATAGAAAAATATAAATGGCATATCACCTAAGATAAATGATAATTTTTTATGTAAATATGATTTGATCACAAAACAGTTTGATAAATTATGACTTATATGATTTGAAAAAAAAAAAATTATTGGAAGGCATAGGTTATGTGGTGTTTGGTGAGATAAAGAATTATAGCAATAAAGGTTGTTAAATCCCAGAGAAACACACTTAAATTATCAACTAAGGGAATCGTAGACTTGTGAAGTTTTTGTGCAAAATTTATGCAACCTTCAAGGATAAAAGGGTTGTGGAATTGATCTGATTTGTATTATATTTTTTTAAGGAATGGGAACTACATGTGTTTTATATGCATCTTTCCTACAACAAGTGTTTTAGTGTTCTGCAAAAGAATTCATCCAAGCATAAATTGCTTTTGGCTCATTGGTTGGTGCTACAAAACCCTATAACTCCTTGAAATGGAAACTATGGTACTAAAAGTAAAATAACTTACTCAAAAATCAATGCTATGAAGAAAAAAAACCTAGTTATTGAAGAGTGAATTTAAAGATTTGGAAATAAACTTAATATATAGTGTGTTGAACAAAACAATAGTTCCTCTCACCAAGTGCAAGTTCATGGTATGTTGGAAAAATAATAATCACAACAACATAAATCTTCGTAAAATTGAAGACAATAATACAATGAAATACAAATGTAAATGCAAAGACACATACAAAGGTGTTTTCACCAGCAACCTCTTTAAGTGGGCCATAACTGAAGAGGACCAATAAATCCCTTCTTAAAGAACTTGGATTATCTCAAAAGAAAAACAATATTTTATTTCATCAACAAATTTCAAAATTGCAAACCCAACTCTATAGCTATCTAACCTTTGTTGTATGCAACTTCGAAATCTGCAACTATCTACCCTAACTCAAGTTGTAGATGAGAATAATTATACTAAAGAGGCCTTGGGTTCCTCATAATTGTTGAGGAACTCCAAGCTCTATACTAGCAATATTACTCCCTCTTCATCAGTTATGGTGACTTGTTGAGGAACATGATTCTAAGATGCAAGATCATCCTTTAGTGTTGGAATGGATGGTTTGATGGAGAGTTCACCAGGCCACTCTTACTCTTATTCAATTGCCTTGATGGGATGTTGTGGAGTGCACGGACAATCCCCATCTTCTCAAGTTAGAGATTTGTGCAATGTGCACCTTTGTATCCCCTCTTGTTTCCTTGTTCAAGCCACAAGGCCAAGTCAACCCTACATGCTCTAATTTTATACTAGTTGCAGTGTTGTCTCCCTTCTTAAATTGATTAGCACATATGGGCTGCAGAATAGAAGGGATGTCGCCCACTTTAAAACAACATTTCTACAATGATCGAGGCTACAAAAATCAACAAAACGTCAACAAACACATCTTTATTCCCTACTAATCAACATGAAGGAAAACTTGAGCATATTCATATAGCATCTCATAAAATGCCACCAAAATTAACCATTGTAATTAATTAATTAGAAAATAGTTAATGGCTAC
>ML890066.1:2399-13065 GCA_009831015.1 Picea engelmannii | reverse complement strand
GGAAAAAACCCACTTTTAATATGGTAAAAAGTAAATAAAACAAATTTACTATTCATTTTTACCATATTGTTTTACCCATTCACCATTGTAGTGCAAAAACTTCCATTTTACCTCTGATCTTCATCGTCAATTTTCGGGAGCTTCGGGGCATCATTTCACGAACTGTCTAGATCAGATAGGTAAGTGCTCAATTCCCTCGCTTTTTATGGTTTAATTTCATGATTTTAGTGGCTAAATCTCAAGTTTTAAGTCATTTATTGAAACCCTATGCATGAATGAGGATTCTCGCAGGCTGCCTATACGGGGCCTGCAAGAAGTCTTTATTCTCACAGGTGGGCTTGAGCTACAGTGCGAGAAGTTCGCACTGTGTGTTAAAGCCACCTGCGAACTGCGCAGATCCCAAAAAATTGTATAACGTTTAGTCAATAAAACCAAATTTTCTCATGTTTTAGATAATTAACTATCTTCACATGATTGCCATGCAGGTTAATAACCATCACAATGGTGCTCGAATGGAGAGAAAGGGAACATGAGGATGATAATGTTGCCGCCAAAAATCACCCTCAAACCATTGCTGCTTTAAGAGATTGTGGGCTCCTAAAGTATTTCCGCATACCGGGCATGAGAGCACAAGTTCGATTGTTGGAACATTTAGTCCGGATGTGGGATCCGGATCAGCAGGTTTTTAATGTCGGTGCTCACACTTTGACAATCGACATTGAGGATATCTGTTTCCTGAATGGGTTGTCAAGACAAGGTTCTTATGTTAGTTTGACAGGTAGCCGCAGGGGTGGTCTGAAGATGAGTGAGTATTGCCGAGAGTATTGCATGCCAGAGGCTGAAAGACAAAAAGGAAAAGTGGCCATTTGGGGAGTGACTGATATAACTCTCCGTACCATTCTCTTCACTATTGCTCGGATGGCAGGAAGTCTTGCCACGCATATGGCTCTTCAGAGCTATTTTCAATATGCTCTAGAGTGTGTCGAGCCCCGGGTCTTCAACTGGGCTGATGCAGTTTTACGCAACCTCAAGAAACAACTGACCAAAAGCAGGAGAGGAGATCTAAAGCAGTTTGGTTATGGATCATTGCTAGTGTCCTTCTTCTGTGAGAGGGTTCTAGTGTATAGGCTTTAGGCTGATTGGCACTTTCCGGGTCCCAGGGATCCACAGATGTTACGATGGTGCCAACTCATGGCTAGACATGTGGCAGGACCGATCATCAGGTATGACAAGCATTTTTTCGACTGGCTCCAAGGCCAGGTTTTGATGATCGAGGATTATGCGTATGCTGGCTTGGACTTTCGCGGTGATCCTGACCTTGCTCTTCCTGAAGGTTCACAATGGGGAGATATTGGTAAGAAGTACACTAACTTTTATCTTTTTAGATGTTTTTGTATTTTCATCATATTAAATGTTTTTGGTTTTATAGAATCATCTAAAGACTAACACCAAAAATTTTATTGATAACACAGATGTTGGGGCACATAGACCAGCTAGCAGTTCTCCTGTCCAGCGTCGAGGAGAGGCAGTAGTCGCAGTCCCCCAGTATGCCGAGGACTACTTGACAGTGGAGTAGAACCTAGAGGGGTTGATGGATGATGTTCCAGACATGGCTTTGGAGGATATTCCATGACGGGATCAGCGTCACACCGTGGGAGTCTCTGCCTCTATGGGTTGCTTGCTCTGCAGAGTAGCTAGGAAATTAGTGTGCTATCGTGAACATCATTGATGTCATGATATTGTCATGTAGAATCCATGGGCTTCCATTTTGATATTTTGGTCTTCAGACACATTTTGTAAAAAACAAACTTTGATCGTTATATATATATACATGGTTTCTACCAGCTTACTTTACACTTGTGTACATGTGTTTGATTTATAAATTGTTCAAATGTCTGTCTAATACGTAATTAGCCAAAGCATCTGTTAATGTATTAAGACTTCTCGGAATGTGTTGATATTCAATATAATCAAAATGTCTTTCCAAGAGGTGAATTCGCAAATAAACTCTTAATAATGTAGGACTTCGAATAGAGTAGACACTACTTAGCTGTAGCACCACTAGCTGCGAGTCAAGTCGCACAACCAAACAACGAATTTCGAGAGAGATAGCATCAACCAATAACTCAATAACGGTGCTATACTCTGCTATGTTGTCGGTCACTCAGACAAGACATACACCTCGTAACAATATAAGCTCGTTTGTTGGGGCATAGATTGCCCAGGCAACAGAAGCTAGGTTCTGAGTACTACGTCTAGCGCCGTCGGTGAAGCCAATATAAGGTAGCGAATACTCCGACATCTGGCAATCAAACACAACGTCACGTAAGGGCAGAGACCAAATAACGTCAAACGCAAAACTAAACATACCACACACACTCAGTATGATACATAAAAATACAAGTACTTCATGCACAAATGACTCATGCATAGTACTTCTTTAAGTACAACCCATTTCTGGGTTCACTCAAAGGTACCCCATTATAATCCACTAACTCATACGCTCCTTTTTCCAAAACTTTACTAACAATGTAAGGCCCACGCCACATTGGTTCAAATTTCCTAGCTCCTAAGACATCTTTATCTTGTTCATATAAAAGAACAAGATCTCCTTCAGAGAAGACACGAGGTTTGACATGCTTGTCATACTGTGCCTTAACACGTTTCTTCTGGGCTTCGATTACTAAAGTAGCATCATGGCGAGTCTCATCTAATCGCATCAAATACAACAGACGTTCCTCTTCGGCAGAAGTATTAGGTAAGAGCTCTACAGCTAGCTTCAAAGATGGTATTTCACATTCTATTGGCATAATGGCTTCCATGCCAAAAACTAATCGAAAAGGCGTGAATCCTGTGGCAGACTTAATAGACGTCTGATATGCCCACAATACCGAAAATAACATTGTGTGCCAGCTGGTTTTATGTATCCCTATCATCCTTCGAATCATAGTGATGAGAACCTTATTGATGGCTTCAACCTGGCCATTAGCCTGTGGATAATAGGGTGTTGAGCTATCATGACGAAGGCCCAACTTCTTGGTAAGTTCAGACATCATATTATTTCTAAAATGACTACCATGATCGGTAACGATAGCCTGAGGAACACCAAAACGAGTGATGACATGGTTGAAAAGGAATAGTGCTGCAGTCTTCCCAGTATTATCAAATGTCGGCATTGCCTCGGCCCACTTAGTAAAATAATCAACAACGACGATAATGTAACCATGCCCCTCGGCCAAGTGAGGGTGACATCTCATAAAATCAATGCCCCATTTAGCAAAAGGACCTACTGAGACTACATGATGAAGGGGAGCAGGATGCGACTGAATCTTCTGATTATAGGTCTGCCAGGCATGACACTTCTAAACGACAGTTATACAGTCGTGAAACAAGGAAGGCCAAAAGTAACCTGCACGAAAAATTTTCTGAGCAGTAGCATACCCAGACATATGACCACCACATGCTCCAGAGTGGCAGTCATTCAAAGCTTTCTCAGCTTCGTCAAAAATCAAACACCGCCGAAAGACAAAGTCAATGCCTTGACGATAAAGAGTATCGCCGAGGATAATATAATGATGTGCTTGATAACGAACACAACGGCGTTCGGCACTGGACAACATAGGCCAGAAAGTTTGAGTTTGGAGATATATAATGATATCTCTGTACCAAATATCGTCGGTACCGATAAGAAAAAGTGACTCATTAGGTAACGAATCAACTGCTACTTTTTCCGTTGCAGTATGGGGAAAATCACAAATCAACTCAGCGAAAACTAGGGACTTCTTCGACGTGGATCGATTGAATTCCAAATCGAACTCCTGGAGAATAAAAATCCACTTGGAGTACTTTCCCCCCAACAATTGACGAGTCAATATATGTTGCATGGGGTTACAATGTGAAATCACGGTAGTTTTCCCGGCGAGAATATAATGACGAAAACGTTGAACTGCTTGTACAACAACCAAGGCCAGCTTCTCAACATGTTGGTATTTGATTTCCATGGAAGTTAAACTTCGACTCAAATAATAGATAACATGTTCATTGTGGTTATCATCCTCTTGAACGAGGACCATACCGATGGTATACTCGGACGCAGCTAAATAAAGAAATTAATCTTGACTGTAATCCGGAGGGAACAGAAGAGGAGCTTTCATGAGGGATAGTTTCAAGGCTTCAAAGGCATCGTTAGCAGTTTTATCCCAGACAAACTCAGAACCTTTCTTTAGAAGATGTGTAAAACCCCGAGTAATCTCAGCGTAATTTGGGATGAAACGACCAAGAAAGTTTGCTTTCCCCTGCAAACTTTGTAGCTGACACAAAGAAGAAGGAGGAGGGAGATTAAGAATTGCCTCGACCTTGATAGGATCTACCTGGATCCCATGGCGTGAAACAATAAAACCGAGGAGATGGTCGGATTCTACGCAAAATACACACTTATGAGGATTCAAGCGAATGTGATAGAATCAACAATGAACAAAAATTGCTCGGAGATGCATAGGGTGATCGACTCGACGTAAATAGTGAGCTGGAAAATCGTCCAAATAAGGTTGAACAATATGCTTAATATCGTGAAATGCATAAGACATAGCACGTTGGAATGTAGCACCTGCGTTCTTTAGACCGAAAGGAAGTTTACGGTAGGCAAAAGTACCCCAAGGAAAAATAAAAGCTGTTTTGTGTTGGTCCTCAGGAGCGATATTGATTTGATTATAGTCAGAAAATCCATCCATGAGGGAAAAGATTTCACTGCCAGCACAGTCATCGACGATCTGGTCGACGAAAGGGGTTGGAAAATTGTCCTTAGGACAAGCTTTGTTGATATCCCGATAATCAACAAAAACGTGAATACTACCACCCTTTTTATCGATCGGTACTGGGTTAGAAACCCATTCTGTCAAGGCCACTGGATAAATAAAACCGGCTTTAAGGAGTTTTTCAACTTCAAGTTTAATGGCTGCGACTTTACGTGGATGGACAGGATGGAGGAGCTGCCGGACTGGTTTGGCTCTGGGGTATGTCTTAATTTCATGGACCACAATAGAGGGGTCAATACCCGACATTTCTTCGTAACTCCAGGCAAAGATATCACAAAATTCTTTAAACAACGAGGTATAAGTGACAATTTCGTCGGGAGAACATGAAGCTCCAATATGAACATTTTCGACTATTCCAGGTTTCACAGAAATATCTATGGGTATCGTGGGTGAAATGTTACTAAGGTTTCCTTCGACGAACACATCTCATGTGAATTGGGAAACCGTGGAGATAACAACAACGGTCGATGGAGTCGAGATCCGCTGATAATTCTCAAGAGTCTCTTGTTCCAAAAACAATATGGAACGATGATGTCCATCGTCCCAAGGTGTGTCTTCCATGACGTACATGATCATCTCGTCAGTTGGAAAAACAACGTGGAAAGGATCAGGAGACAACTCCTCACAAAAATAAGAAGGAAGGGTTGCTGATTGAATAGCTTGATAAGCGGACTCAACCGGACTTAACCGCATAACGTCGCCGAAATGAACATGATCTCCAGAACTAGGGACTATCCAAGGGTCAGTAGACACGGGAAGTTCACGAGGCACAGTAGAGATCATATTAATAGATGCAACTAACGGGCGTGGAATATCGGGTGGTGGTGGTATGGGAAAGGTGCCCATCAACGAAGAATCTTTTAAAAGACCGACTCCAACATTCTCATAACCCGGAGGGGTGTTTTCTATGAATGGAACGTTGCCCGTGTGAGTATCGGCATTAAAGAAGGCAAGTTGATCAACCGTGACCACTTTTCCCTGGTGAGGAAATCATAGGACACGGAAAAGGGTTGACACTACAGCACGCATAGAATCGACCCAACTTCGACCAAGTAGAAGATTATAATCAAGGGGAGTATCGAAAACTTCCACTTCCACCTGGATGGTCTTACCTTCAAGAGTGACCGACAACGATGGTAGAACACCATATGGCTTAAAACCAGAGCCATTGAAGGCTCGCAAATTGTTTTGTGATTCGGTTAAAGGGGGAGAGCCAATGGCTTTCCAACAAGAAAAAGACATTACGCACGTAGAGGCTACTTCATCAATAACTGTCCGACAAATACTCTTATCGGCAATAACAACTTGTATTTGAAATGCAAGTTGTGGGGGTAACTGTTTCAGGATAAATTCGTGAGTGCAGGCACAGACCAATCTCCCCAGATCCACCTGGATCTAGAACAAAACGTGACAAAATACTACCTTTTCCCTAGATCTAGCCTATTGAATGAACTAAGAGAAATGGATGATGGACATACCTTATGAACGCTCTCCTTAAATCTCTGTTGTTCCTCGCTTTGCTCCGATGCTCTTGCGACGTCCAATCACAACAACACAAACCAATCACAGTAAAGGCAGATTAATATATTCAAAGACTAGTCTATACATGTGATCAAGGAATCATGTAATAAGATGACATCATCATTATGGGAAAGGGACATATTCATGCATTGAATTAACTGAAAGAGAAATATACAACCTAAGCCTTGATGTCGTAGATCTCCTTTCGATGGCTCCTAGCTCTGACACACACACTTGCTCATGTATGAAGAAGTTCAACCACATATGATGACCTTGCTTGTTGTCTCTTGCTGCTGTAGCTTCAATCTTCCATACAGTCTTGCACAAGTTCTCCAATCAATCTCTTGCTAGCTTGCTTCTTCTAACCATTTCCATGAGCAATCTCCTCAATATATAGGAGAAGATAATTTAGTTACTTGGATAGGGAATGATCCCAAGATATCTGGAAAGTCAGTAATTTGCCAACCATTCGAAAGCCAACTCATCCTTCTAGAAGATTCCTTCTAGAAGGATCAAGAACTTATCCATTTTCCTCCTTTAAAAACATGTTCGCACCCTGACCTTGAGTACAGTGCGAGAAGTTCTCACCCCAGTTGAATGCAGCATGCGGGAATGAAGTATTCTCGCAGGAGAGTATATAAGCAGCCTGCGAACTATTTTCAAAATATGATTTCTGGAAGATGACAAGTGTAACTTTTCTCATGAAAATGTTCTTTTTGAAGAGTTTGATATTCCATCATCATGCCATTATCACGTCATCATCTCAATGACCAAAATTGTAGATAACAGTAACCTTGGAACATGGTCTTCCAAGTCAAAGACTATCAAATTCGTATCCATGGGATCGATTCCACCTATGGCTTTCAACAGAGCCCTTCGCTGTGCAGGACAAGACTGAAGGACTTCGAGGGCAGACATCGCTGAGGGTGCTTGGGCCAGATCTTCTACAATATTGTAGTTCTGGGCTGCACGTGCATGAGGATTGAATGCCGACTTCTTAACGAAACCTTTGGGGGGTGGTCGTATAACTACATCAAGGTTCGGTCTTTCGAGATGAAGAGGACCGGTTGTGGGTGGATTCGGTGGAGAGGGCTGCACCAGATCAGGAGGTGGGTCGTCAACCTTCTCCTTAGAAGGAGTATAGTCTTTAGCTCTAGTGGTAAGTGCAACATTATCTTTCTTGCAATCACCGGTGCACATCAAAACATAGGATTGTGTAGAGGTAGAGGGTTGATCATGGATGACCAATGAAGCCTGTTGTTGAGACGGGAAGGGTTGAGACAAGACAGCCGGAGTAGAAGGTTTCGGTGTTGTTTGAAGGAATTTGTTAACTTCGGCACGTCTCAAACAATCCTTCGTGTAGTGATCATCACCACAGATAAGGCAAGGATAGCGTGGTTTGCGTTTATCTCAGTCTTCAACAGGAGGGGATTTGGTTTGCTCAGTGTGAGTATTGTTTTTACTCTCCTTATTCTTACCTCTCCCCTTCTTAGATTTGTTCTTGCCGGTAGGCGTAGATTGAACAACATTCACTTCAGAGGTTTTACCGGTGGGAGGGGCAGGAGACGGATCATTTTGAACATTAGAAGGATTGGATTTTGGGGTTGTATTCGAAATAGAATGCGAATGGGTATGAGTGGTCCCAATCACACCATCAGCTGCATGTGAAGCAACTGGAGAAGTAGAAGTGCTAGAAGTACCAGGACGAGGTAAATCAGGTAGTAAGTCATACAAAGTGCCCATTTGCGAATAAACGAGATCTAAATATTGAGCATGACTAATAGCCTGCTCTTCAGTGACAACACCACCCATAGCAATGTCTTTACCAATTTTGTTGACAAAATATTTTGTAAACCACTCAGCCAGTAACTGATCAGGAAGCTCAAGTTTAATGAGACGTCTCCTCCTTCTCCACTCATGAATGTGATCAGAGATATGAGTGCTCGAACTCTGTTTGAAGGAGGTTAAAATCTTAGTCCCCGTATCGTAACGAATCGGTAACTGGTAATGTGTGAGAAAGGCCATTGCAAGGGTGTTGAAATCTGAAAAGAAACCTCATGGTAATTCAATGTACCACTTCGCAGCCGAACCGGTAACGGTCCATTGAAAAAGACGCAAACGAATGGAGTCATCCATGAGTGAATTAGATGAACACCATAAATGAAAAGTCATGACATGGTTGTTGGGGTCCTCTCCTGCTTTACCATCGAATTTTGGGATGTCCGATGGGAGTTTAGCAGGAATAACTGGCCATTGGGGAGAGTGACAAATAGGATTGTTTAGAATCCTAGTCAAATCTGGCAAATCCAAGGTAGCAAGAAAAGGCAACTGTCGGTTTACTTGCGGGTAGTGATGGCTTTGGGGTGGAAGCCCCGTCGGTAGACCAGTAGGAGCATAAGCAGATTGTCCGTAAAGGGAAGCTTCTGTTTGGTTTGGTGGTGGCTAGATAGGGTAGTAGCCCCAAGGATTGTACCCTTGAGTTTGGGTAGGGACTTGAGATTGGGAAGTTTGACCCGATCCCCAAATAGGATTAGTCACACCTAGATATGGTTGGCCTACAGGAGGGACTGTAGTTTTCCCCCCAGCAAGAGGTACATTTTGTAAAATATGTTGCCAATACTGGGCCAACGCAGGAGGTATGTTTTGTCCAAAAGAGGATGTTGGTCCCCCTACCGTAGGTATAGTTCCACCCAGAAGTTGTGTACCAACCGTAGGTTGTGTGGTAATTACATTTTGTATGAGGAAAGGAAAAGGAAAAGTACTACCCTGCCCACCAGCAGGAATATGAAAGTTTGGTGCTACAATTGGAACGGTGTTACCAGCATTAAGATTTCCAGTAGGAAACTGAGGAAGTGTCGGAATGAAACCGGGAATAAGATGCCTAGGAAACTGAGGGCCACTTGGAGAACCAGTAGGGGTTTGTGGAGGTGTTGGATGTGTAACATTCAACGCAGGATTCAATGCATGGTAACCAGGGGGTAAATTCGGATTAACCTCAGGTTGTTGCTGGGTATTGATAGGGGCAAGATTAGTTGCCGGAATCTCAGTTTGGACACTCGAAGTGATTGCAAGATGAGCCATCTCGGGAGGTAAAATAAAACGATAAGTTGTGGTCTCTGGTGCAGTTTCTGGTTCCGGAGACAAAGGAGGGTTGATCTCGTAAACAGGGGAAGATTCAGTACCAAACAAAACTCGTTAGAAATCCCCCGGCCGAGAAGGATCTTGGCCGACTACACCGTGAGAAGGCCTAGGGATTGATTCAGAAGATGAAACAAGAGTTTCTTTAGTAAGATGAAAACGTCCACTAGGTCGTTCACCACGACGAATGCGATAATCCTCTATAGTATTAGTGATGCGAAACTCAGCAAGAGGATCAGTAGTGTCAACTTGTGGAGGTGGTGTAACAACTTCTGGAGTGTCACTGATGTCCACGTGTGGTAAAGTAACAAGAGGGATTTCACTCGGACGAGGAGAATCCTCAGGAGTGCCCTCAGGTGTTGTTGTGTGCAAAGGTTGTGAAGTTTCCAGACGTTCCGGAGACAAACCTTGCATCCTACATGAACGTCGCGGGGGAGCAATTGTAAACAAGTAACAAACTCCCCAACAAAAATCCTATGGCCAACTACGAGAAAACAACAGCATACACTAGTAAACAAAATCTAGAGACAATCACCAAGCAAACAATACCTTCTAATACTAAAGCCACTAGTTGGTGATGAAATCTAACATCGCAACAATGAGATGAGAAGGGGCGGGAATAGGGTGGAAAAGTTACGTTGACGACCTGCTTAACAGACTTACACCCTGGTGAAAGATTCCACGCAGTAATTGTGGATTTACTCTCTAAGGATTCCACGCAGTAATTGTGGATTTACCTTCCAAGGAGCCCGAGTGAGTTTGATCAACGCCGATTCCAGGTACCGTGGAGACTTTCCCCTCCACAATCACCTTGGGTAAGAACCTAGAGAGATAAGCAACTAAGGTCACCACAAACAACAGTACAGCTTGGGGGAACGGTCGTCAGTCCGATCCACACGCAAGGGCAAGGTAACAAGCCCGAAACCAACTCAAAGGATTCCACTCATAATTGTGGGTATACCTCGAAGTGATCCCCGTAATACGTGCAATCTCTACACTGATGTTAACAAAGCGGGTTAGTATCTCTGCCAACACCAATGCGACCTAATACTTGACCCTTGTGTTAGAAGGGCTTCCCAGGACAATATGCTACCAATGGAATTTTACACTCCCTAACTCAAGATTCTATTGTGTGTTTTTGAGCTTTTGGAGAGTGTGTCTCTCTTCCTACTCCAAAGCACTAGCCTAGCTAA
>ML890063.1:13347-26413 GCA_009831015.1 Picea engelmannii | reverse complement strand
AACAGGAGAAAATATTTCATTAAAATCTATACCTTTTTTTTGTGCAAACCCATTTACAACAAGTCTAGCCTTGTACCATTTTTTTCCTCCATCTTCTTCCTTCAACTTGTAAACCCATTTATTCTGCAATTCTCTTTTTCCTGCAGGAAACTGAACCAAGTCCCAAGTTTGGTTATTTACCAAGGAATCCATTTCCTCTTTCATGCCTTGCTCCCACTTATTTTTGGTGTCTACCTACATTGCCTCTTCATAACATTTTGGTTCACTAGAATTAGTCAACAATAAATAATACAATGAAGGAGAGTATCGTTCTGGGGGTCTACTTAACCTGGTAGATATTCTAATGAAACTTGGAGGAGTTTGACGTACCTATTGATTTTTTTGTTGTACATTTTGATTTTCTGGTACCTTTGGAGTTTCCTTTTCAGTGATCTCATCAAGCATTGTGTATTATGGTTTTCCTTTTTCCTGTTTCTTTTCCTGCAATTGATCTTTGTACATGACCTTCTCATTGAATATGACATCTCTACTCCTAATGATTTTTTTATTTTCATAATCCCATAAGTGATAACCAAAATCATTAACACTGTATCCAATAAAGGTACACTTCTTGGATTTTGCCTCAAGATTTGTTCTATTTTCTTTGTCAATATGGACAAATGATTCACAACCGAAAGTCTTCAAAAAAGAATAGTTTACCTTTTTACATGTGCATGCCTCCTCTGGAATTCTACCATCCAAAGAGCTTGAAGTTCCTTTGTTTATTAAGTAAATAAAAGTATCTACAACATCTGCCCATAACTATAAGGGAAAACCAGCATGCAATCTCATACTCCTTGCGCGCTCCATGATTGTCATGTTCATCCTTTCTGACACACCATTTTCTTGTGGTTTTCCTGGAACTGTCTTCTCTCTATGAATCCCATGGTATGAAAAGTAATCATCAAACTCCTTGCTGCAATATTCACATCCATTGTCTGATCTGAGACACTTCAACCTTTTTCCTGTATCATTCTCAACCAAAGCTTTCCATTTCTTAAAAGTATTAAAAAAATCAGATTTTTGTCGCATGCAATAAAGCCAAGTTTTTCTAGTTGCATCATTAATAAAATTAACATAATAAAGAGATCTATCAAGAGATGATACCTGAGTTGGTCCACATACATCTGTATGCACAAGCTCTAACCTTTCACTCTTATTTTCTTTTCTGACTCTAAGAAATTTGACTCTCTTCTATTTTCCATAAACACAATGCTCACAGAAATCCAAATCAAAATGTTTAAGATCTGGTGAAAATTTTATTTTGTGAAGTATCTGCATCCCCTTCTCACTCATGTATCCAAGTCTATGATGCCACAGTGTTGTATCCACTCCTGTAGAAGCTAAAGAGATATAAGAGTCTGTATTACCAGTACATAAATACAATGTATCTACCTTCTCTCCTTTTGCTATCACCAATGATCCTTATGACCTTCCACACCTTATCTGTAAATATAGATATACAACCTTCACTTGCCAACTGCCCTGTTGAAATTATATGTTTCCTTAGATCTGGAACATGTCTTACCTCTTTCAACAACCATTTTTTTTCCATTCCTTTGCTTTATTTTTACCTTTCCCATTCCAACAATTTTGCATGGTGCATCATCACTCAAATGAACCTGTCCAAAATCACCTTGAACATAATCTAGAAAATGTTTCCTGTGGGGTGTGGCATGAAATGAAGCCCATGAATCTACTACCCAAGACTCATAAATATTATCTACAGAAAGAATCAAAGCATCTTGTAACACATCACCTGTTACACTTGCTTCTTGATTTTTCTCTTGTTTTCCATCTCTTTGTTTCTTTGGAGCTCTGCAGTCTTTCTTTAGATGTCCTTTCTTCCCACAATTCCAGCACTCTAACTTTCCAAATATGGATTTCGAGCTACCCTTCCTAGAATTCTCACGGTTCCCTGAGCCCTTTCCTCTATCCTTTTGGCTTCCCCTATTATCCATGTTTAACACATTACCTCATGTCTCACCTATGCTTTTCCGTCGCATTTCCTCACTAAGGATAACACCAACAACAACATCAAATTTTAAAGTGTTTGAACCAAAGACATAGTTACTTACAGCCATGACCAAGCCATTCCATCTTTCTGGCAATGAGCACGAGATTAGAAGAGCCCTGACCTCATCATCAAAGTCTACTTTTACAGAAATTAGTTGATTAGTAACCATATTAAATTCATTTAAATGATCTGCAACAGACCCACCTTCTGACATCTTCATATTAAAACAACTATAGTGTGCCTATGGTCAATTGTGCAACTATCCTTTTGTATTTTTAATACTTTAACATAAATAAAAGACACGACATTTAGATTATTTAACCATCACATCATATGAAATAGACTACAATAACAAATATAGATATTGGGACACAAATTTACCCTGGAAACTTGTACAAGAAAACCAACATTTAATGGAGGATTTTTCCTTCCATATTCTTATTTTATGGAAATTACAAAGACATCAAATCTTAATATGAATATATGACACAATATCATATTGTATGTTCCTCTAAAATAAAAGTGTATCTCTCTTCTCTATTAGTATGTCTTCCACACTCCTACTCATAATATGGAACAACCAAGAACTAGTGAAAAAGTGAAACCCTTTCCCCCACTTCTACTATGTTTTTCATAGCTATAATTAGGATTAGATTGAGGATTTTTAAACCTTGTCGAAACCTCCATAATGCTTCTAGAAATCTCTAGTGTATTCCCACATGTTATTAACTCCCCATGTTTGGATTATAAAGGTTTGCTGACATACGTGCCACTTGGACACATGCAGAATATTTGGATTGTTATCTTGTCCATGCCATAAATTTCACATACAAAATTCATTTTAGGTGCATTAAAGATTGTTGGAAATATCTCAATGAAAATAATTTTTTCTTCTCATATGAGGAAAACATATGAAAATCCTCATTATTCAAAAGGCCTAAAAAATGTTGTTTAAGGCCCCAAAAACATGCTAGAAGTTGATGATCCAATTTTTGACAAAGTCAACACCATCTATAAGATCTCTCAAAATCTAATATCCCCCATAGAAAGAATAAATATATTCATATGATACTTGTGTAGATCCATTGGATCATCCATCCTCATTTTTAGAGGATTTTGGTATGCAATTTGTTTTGAAGGAGGTAATAATTCTTGAACTTTCTCCTTGTAGTACCATTTGGCCTTAGTTGGTAGTTATCCCTTCAATCCCACCTTCCAATGTTCATGTTGACCCCTTCTTGTCATTCTACATTCTTTTGTAGAATTTTGTCCTTTGGTAATTCGACATAATTCATCTAGTGCAAAATCTTCATGGAAAGGTAAGACTAAGTTTTCCCTTTTCATCCTCTTCAAGCATGGATGACTTGTATTGTTTCGAGTTTTGTACATTTTATATTGATTAAACATGTGCATATAAGGTGGAAGACTATGTTTGTAAGTATTGTTTCCCACTTTCTCCAATATTTTGAAAGGTCCATATCTTAGGGATTTGATTTTCTTCATCGGTCCCTATCACCTTCCCTTACTTAGGTGTAAACAAACTCTATCTCCTACTTGGAAGGTCTTCTTAATCCTATGTTTATCATGCATGGTCTTGTATTTCTCCTGATAATATTTTTTTGAACCTATGAGTTTATTTTCCTTATATTATCTATGAAAACGTATGCCTTAAATGCATCATTTGAGGTGTTTTACCTTTATTTAGGCTATCATTATACAATATCCAATGGTAATGGTGGAAAAATATAGAAAACAAATTTAAAAAGGAGACTTGTTGGTGAAGAGTGGACACATCTATTATAGGAATGGTGTATGAAAACTAAATTTTCATCCCAATTCCTTGGATGCTTATGATCCTAACCTTTGAAAGGTTGAACCAAATTCCTATTCAGTATGATCCTATGGTAGGTCAGACTATCCACATGCTAAAACTAAAATATGTCTATAGTTAAAACTTGGACTTGGATCATCTAGTGGCAAAGATGGAGGGAATGATGATAAGAATATAAAGATGGGGAAAGAACACACTACAATATATGGTAATGACTTCAAAATAATTAATACTAGCACTATAGAAGGTACTGAGTTAGATACCACTCCCCCACCCATTGATTTCATTCAATTTTTTAAATTGAAAACCTAGTGGGTTCCAAATGTTAATTTAACAAACTTACTGATAATTCAAGGAATGAGACTGAGGACTGGGTTGTTAAGAAAGTGTGAAAGGAAGCACTTGAGAAGGCCATGGAGATATCAAGGGGACACATTCTATATTCATGATATTTCTTACAACCCTTCCTCTAGGGGAATTGTTGTTAATTCATTAGGTTAAGAAGCAAAAGGGAAAAGACAAATATCCTTGGAGGGTACTATGAGCCTAAAAGATAGGAGTTATTCTAAGTCATCAAATCATACCATTGCTTCTTGATTTTCCACGAATGATAAGATTTTGTCTTTGGAGGCACACTTAGATAATTTTATGAATAAGAATAGAATGTTGACCAAGGAGATTAAACATATCAATATTGTTACCAGACATTGTTCCCACCTAATTCTGCACTACAAAATAATCAACCACAACTCTTGCACAATCCTCTAAACCATCAAAGGAATATGTGGAGGTAGAGAAAATAAAGATAAATTTGGACACTACTACTATCAATAGCCTAAAGATGATCATAACTAAAGATCCTGACACAAGACAATGAATTCTACCAAGGGCTAGAGAAATTTGAGGGAAAATGGAGAACACTAATGTTAGATCACCTATCATCATAAATTGTATTACCAAATCCTTACAAAAATATACCAAGTTATGTCATGACCAATTTCCATTGTATATTAAACAAGTGGAGCAAGTGCTTGAAAATGAAAAGGCAACTAAGGAAAATGATGAACCCTTTTGTGGTTCGAAACATTGACTTGAAATTTTGATGTGGATTCACCTGGAAATCTTATGGATAATGAATTAATGATTTGATGTACAATTATGAACTTTGATATGTGGAGGATTCATAGGACACAAGATTAAAGTATGTCATTATGTGTTGCTTCTAACTTCGTTGACAAAGAACATGAATTATGAATCACATCGTGTCCAAAGCATTATCAACATTTTCATTTTTACTTCATGGTCAATTCTCCCATAATAGACTGGAGTGTTGAAGTCAACATTTCCTAAATATCCAAATTAATTTCTTACACAGTGATTAAAGGTGCACATAAGACCATCATACACATCTTATCCAAATTCGTTGTGTTACAAGATTCATCGACGTTGAGGAAAGAAATTATGAAACGTGATAACCTCATTAAATATGCTGAGAATCTAAAAACTAAATTCCTTGAGACTAGTGGTTTGTCACCACTTATTAGATCGGATTTGGGATTTTCCAGTAGCTTAAGGATGGGTAATTCATGAACTTCATGTGGAGGTGAAATCAATATGAACTATAGTTAGATAATTTGGCGACTCCAAAAAAATGAATTCAATTGTGTTGTGTATTCAATAATTTCATCGATGAAAAAAATATCTCTTTATTTCCAAATGACTTAAATGGAGTTCCAAGGCCTCGTCCACAAGCCCTACATTGCATAGCCTTCCTATCAATTAAGTATATATGAATACATTGGGAAATAATCACATTTGGGTCATGTCTTTCATTAGCCTAAAATCTTGTTTGATATTTATATTTGCACATAGAGTTGATATGAGAGTGACATAGGTAACAACAGTGGGGTTTCTCATTCTACCAAACAAATCCCATGCATCCTTTAAAATATTGTCAATGTAGGTTTCCTTGATGAGGATGTTATAAGTGCAAGATTCTAGGGAAATGGGCATGGTCTCATACAAATATTGAAATATATCAAAACATTTAGCACTAAGTAATGCATTGAGAAGAGTGTTGAAAGACCTAACGGTGGGTTTCTCGTACCCAAATAGTGGCATCCTCTAGAAGGTTTTCACAGTTGATTCTCTCATCCTAGCTTGCCCATACAATTTCATGACATTTCCCAACATCCATTCCTTGCATTTAAAACATTTCATTGTTCTCGGTTGGTCTAAGATAGTCTCCATTTATGCGAACATCTTTGAGCTTCCAATATTGTGGATTATGATATCATAGGTGAAGTGATTATGGTGGAGTGGCTTGTCACTCTGAGTTGTTGGAGCACTGTTGAATATTCGTAAAGCTTGAAGTGGGTTTTTTTTCTCTTTCGCCTAGCTGAGATCTTAGAATTGGGATTTTGTTCGAATAAGAATTATCATAGACCATGAGCATTAGAACATTAGAGCATAATTCAAGTATCCCATTTTCATCGTTTTCTTTGAGATATTTGAACAACCAATGTGTTCTTAGGTGACCACCAGAGACCTTCATGGTTTTCATTGATTTAGTCACTTGTTTTCGATCAATCAAAAGAAGATTCAAATCTATCGATTTTAATAAAATAAAGATATTACATAAATTACCAAATCTGAATCCAAAAGAATTTAGCCTTGCATTGAGCATCCAAAATAATCGATAGCCTACCTAGAAAAGGACGAGAACCAATGGATCGACCTCCTAACCACCATGAAAAGTAGCTCTACCAATAAACAAAAATGAAGATTGACACATTCACAGATCACACTATGTATAAATTTTAATACAAATTATGTATTGCATGGATTCCCCTGATCTAACAATTATATGCCACTGTTAAATACAGAATCGCTTCTACTAAAATTCTTGCGGAATTTAAAACATGATCGCCAATTTCAATATCAAGAAGAAAGATCAATCACACATAACACAGATGTTTTTATCGGGAAAGCATAAAGCTAAAAACCCCGCTATCATATATTATGTATATATCATGGATCATGAAACAATATCATACAAAACTCTAATCCAAGAGCTCTCAGTACAATATACAATCGTCCCACACTGTCATACAAAAATTGCCAAATGCATGTGCCAATTTACTACCTCCAGACAACTTGCCTCCTCTGCGCAATCCCTGCTGATGGAAATCCCTGCAATGAATGAATCCCTCTTGCCTAGGCTATGCATTCCTCATGGGCACATCCACTGTGTGTGTGGTTGCATGAGTGCACTCACTAATTTTACAACTAATAGTCAAACTATCCCTTTCACCTGTTATATCACTGGGTCTCCACTGGATCTGACATGCATGTAGTTAACAGTGGTAAACCTTCAGTTGCATGTGAGATCATTGATTGTGAATTAATTAATAATTAATTCCCTTATCTCTCACTAGTGTAAGTTCAGTTACAACTAGTACAACTGAGCTTAACTCACTTAATTGAGTTAAACTACTCTACAACTCACATAAATACACATATAACTCTGTTACAACTTCGAATCACTCAGTTACAACTAATTCGACTTGCATGTCCCACCAGTCAACCTTTGAACTCAAATTTCCTATAGCTAACTGATTTTCCACTTCAATTAACTATTTCCAAGTGCTCATTGAGAATATACTAATATTTATTGTCCAACTATTATTAAGGGACAATAATAGTCAACATACATCTATAAATAGAATTTGCTCACCATCTATAAATAGACATCATCTATAAATAGAATTTGCTCATCATCTAAAAATAGACTTCCACCTAAAAATAGCCTGAGGCTCCATCCTAGTGTAGGTGCATAATTTTCACTAAGATCTTGTTGTTGAATCTCAACACTCCCTCTCAACAAGAAAGGGATTATCCTTCACCCCGATCCTATCTCTATGGTATTCGAATTTGCTCCTGGTGAGCACCTTCATCAGAATGTCTGCATCCTGATCTTACGTAGGAATGTACTAAAGCAACATGATCTTCCACTGCACACAATCTCTGATATGATGATATTGGATATCTATATGCTTAGATCTATCATGAAACACGTGATTAATCGAGAGTTTAATGCAACTCTGATTATCACAATGAATCATTGTCGGATCTAAATGAGAACCAAACAAACCAACCAAGATCTTTCTCATCCAGATAGCCTCACATGCAGCTTGACTCACTGTGATGTATTCCACTTCCGCTGAACTGAGTGCCACAGATCTCTGCTTCCTGCTGTACCAAGAAACAACTGTAGATCTGACACTAAATATCCCCCCTGATGTGCTCTTTCTGTCCGTTGGGCTACCTGCCCAATCTGCATCCGTTAAGCCATGCAACTTCACCTCATCCGTCTATCTGTACCATAATCCATACTCAAATGTTACCCTCAGGTATCTCAGGACATGCTTACCCGCCTTCCAAAAGATCTTGGTAGGATTAACCATCACTTGACTCAGCTGGTTAACCGCATACAAAATGTCTGGTCTCGTGTTCACTAGATACATTAGCGAACCCACTAATTGTCGATAGACAGTAGCATCCACTACCTCTCCAGAAGTAGCATCCTCTTTCCTCTAGTTTCCTGGAAGAGGAGTATCCATGGGTTTGCAACCCTCCGTGTGAAACTTACCCAGTATATCCCTTGCATACTTGCCTTGAGACACAAAAAATTCACCATCTCGCTGCCATATTTCCAATCCAAGGAAATAATGAAGGAGGCCCATATCCTTCATCTCGAACTCCTTTGCAAGGTCCTCCTTGCATGAGTGTATCAACTGCTCATCACCAGTCAGTATTAAATCTTCAACATAAAGAAAAATAATTAAAATCTTACCCTCCACCACAATTTGGTATAGGTTTTCATCTGCTTCACTTTTGGTGAAGCCCAGTCCGTTGAAATAGTTGTCTATCTGAGTGTACCAAGCACAGGGTGCTTGCTTCAGCCCATACAGTTCTCTTTTGAGTCGGCACACATGTGACTCGCTACTGAATATCTCAAATCCTTCAGGTTGCTCTATGTACACTTCTTCCTCAATGATCCCATTGAGAAACACAGTTTTTACATCCATCTGATGAATGCACCAGCCCATCTACGTTGAGAGTGCAAAGATGGATCTTATGGAAGAGTACCTTGCGACAGGTGTAAAGGTCTCATCATAATCTATCCCCTCGATCTGTGAGAAGCCTCAGGCCACAAATATGGCCTTGTATTTCTCAACACTCCCATCAGCAGCTTGCTTTACCTTGTAGATCCCTCTCGAACCTACCACTGATTTGTCGACCGGTCTTGGGACAATTTCCCATGCACTATTTTTTACAATGGAGTCATACTCCTCCACCATTGCATCAAACCAAGTGGGATCCTGCATTGCTTCCTGAAAGGAAGATGGTTCAGTCACAATACATTTTCTCATGAGAGCCATGTATCCAGTAAATCGATCAGGAGACTGTCTTTGTCTGTGTTGTGAAGTAGGGGCTCCTACATTCTGTGCAGCATCTAGTCTCAATCTATCATCTTTCATGGTGTGCTTTCTTCCATTTCTAATGGATGGCTTTGCATGAGTGGCTTCCTCCACTCCATGAACCTCCTCATGTGGTTGATCCACATCTTGAGACTCATCTTTGGGAACCAGCAGTTCCTCCTCTGCATGCAAGTCCAACTCCCTCTCAAGGGACAATCGCATGGCTTTCCCCTCATCAAATTTTATATCTCGTTGCACAACAGTCATTCTGTTGTTTGGAAAATACACACGATAATTATGGGGTTTTTCTGTGTACCCCACAAAATTCCCAACTTCAGTAGTCGGTTCCAGCTTCTTCCTAACATCCTTGGTCACATGCACATAAACAGATTAGCCAAAAATCTTAAAGTGTGAAACATCAAGTTTCTTACCAGTGAAATCTTCTTTAGGTGTACTCATGCCAAGTACTCTATGAGGACAACGGTTTTGCACATAAACCGCAGTGTTGCATGCTTTCACCCACAAATGCATTGGTAGGCCCTGATCATGCAACATCGCTCATGTTGCACCCACGATCTTTCTGTTCTTCCTCTTCGCGACCCCATTTTGTTTTGGGTTATGAGGCGTTATGAGTTCTCTTCGAATTCCTTCTTTGTTGCAGAAGCCTTTGAATTCGTTAGAGATGTATTCTCCACCATTATCGCTCCTCAGAGCCTTCACTTGCTTCCCCGACTCCTTCTCCACCAATGATTTAAACTCATAGAACTTTGAGAATGTTTGATCCTTCTTTTGCATGAAGAAGATCCAACATTTACGAGAAAAGTCATCAACAAAAATAACATGACCTTATGTTTTGTTGTTGAAGCAACTGAGAATGGTCCACACACGTCTGTGTGAACTCTCTCCAAGATCACCGAAGCACAGTTCTCCTTTTCATGAAAGGTGGACTTTACATGCTTTCCCATGGTGCAACCCTTGCACTAATATAACTGAGCAAGTGCTCCCATTGGAAGTCCAGTAGATATTTGTTGCATGATTTTCAACACTCCATGATGAAGATGGCCCAATTGCCTGTGCCATAATTCACCCTCATCTCGGCTCACCACTTTTTCTTCCTTGCCCATCATGGAAGCGCAGCCATCTACCTCTAGCTTGTAGAGATTCTTAAATCGAATCCCTATCTTCTTGACTTGACCCATTGTTTTATGTTGCAGGAAAGATTTTCCATCGTTGAAAACAACGTCATAGCCTCTGTCCTCCAACATTGCGACTGAGACCAAGTTTTTCTTCAGACCTGGAACATGCATAACATCTTTCAATTGAAATGGTTTATTTGACTCCCTCTAAAAGGTAAGGGTACGAATTCCATTCGCACTATATCATCCATCGTCGCCCATCTCTCTATGCATTTTGAGATCTTTCTCCTCCAAGTCACTGAAAATCTCCTTATCTCCCGTCATGTGGAAGGAAGCGCCACTATCCAAATACCACATAGATCCCAATGCACTTAACACCATGCATGCGATCAAGGAGAAGTCAATTTCAAATTGCAAGGCAAGGGCCTCACCAACTGCAGCTCCAACATCCTTATTTTTCTTCTTCTTCTGTGGACAGTTAGTAGCGAGATGCCCATGTTCGTCACAGTAAAAACACTTCACTTGGGACAAATCTAGCTTCTTGCCTTTAGACTCAGATTTTGAATGGAATTTCTTCCCCTTCCCTTTACTTACCTTGGAAGCCAAAGCACAATCCTCTTCATCATCAGGCTTTGATGAAGAGCCATCTCTGGTGTTCGGCCTGAACTCCTCCTCCACTAGATCCGACCATAGTCATTCCCAATCTGGAAATGTTTCCCTTCCATTGATAGAGTCTTGATAACTGTGCCAATTCTTGGGAAGTCCTAGGAGAGCCAAGCTCACCAAATCATCATCAGCGACTGTTATTCCCACACTCCCCAGCTCATCCTGACATTGGACAAACTTAGTGAGATATTTTGAAATGGAGTCGCCCTTCTCCATCTTGATCTTCCTGAGTTTATCTTTGAGCGCCAATTTCCTATGGTCGTTGTTGTTTTGGAATAGATCCATCAAAGTCTTCCACGTTGCATATGGTGTGACTTTCCCATGGAGTCTTGAGAAAATGTGGTCTCGTACTCCCTCCAACAGGATCCTCCTCGCCTTTGCCACTTTCTTTTGCCATGCATCGAGATTTGTAGTGTCTACAACATCTGGCTTAGGAACATCCTTGTCAATGAATTCCTTCAAGCCATTGTCTTCGAGTACTACCTCCATCATGTCCTTCCAAGCAATGTAGTTCGAGTTTCCCTCGAGTGCATACTCTAACCTCAAGCCATTGAAAGCCATTTCGATCTTGAATCAATTGTAGCACCAAGAAAGTCTTTCTGTAAATTTGAATTCTATCCAATCACAAACTCATCTTCTGCAATCTTCTGCGCTCTTATACCATATAGAAATTTTGATACAATTTATGTATTGCCTGGATTCTCATGATCTAACAATTATATGCCACTGTTAAATACAAAATCGCTTCCACTAAAATTCTTGTGGAATTTAAAACACGATCACCAATTGCAATATCAAGAAGAAAGATCAATCACACATAACACAGATTTTTTTACCAGGAAAGCATAAAGCTAAGAACCCCACTATCATATATTATGTATATATCATGGATCATGAAACAATATCATACAAAACTCTAATCCAAGATCTCTTAGTAAAATATACAATCATCTCACATTGTCATACAAAAATTGGCAAATGCATGTGCCAATTTACTGCCTCCAGACAGCTTGCCTCCTCTGCACAATCCCTACTGATGGAAATCCCTGCAATGAATAAATCCCTCTTGCCTAGGCTGTGCATTCCTCATGGGCACATCCACTGTGTGTGTGGTTGCATGACTGCACTCACTAATGTCACAACTAATAGTCAAACTATCCCTTTCACCTGTTATCTCAATTGGGTCTCCACTGGATCTGACATGCATATAGTTAACAGTGATAAATCTTCAGTTGCATGTGAGATCATTGATTGTGAATTAATTAATAATTAATTCACTGATCTATCACTAGTGTAAGTTCAGTTACAACTAGTACAACTGAGCTTAACTCACTTAACTAAGTTAAACTACTTTACTACTCACATAATTACACATATAACTCCGTTACAACTTCGAATCACTCAGTTACAACTAATTCGACTTGCATGTCCCACCAGTCAACCTTTGAACTCGAATTTCCTATAGCTAACTGATTTTCCACTTCAATTAACTATTTCCAAGTGCTCATTGAGAATAGACTAATATTTATTGTCCAACTATTATTAAGGGACAATAATAGTCGACATACATCTATAAATATAATTCACTCACCATCTATAAATAGACATCATCTATAAATAGAATTTGCTCATCATCTGAAAATAGACTTCCACCTAAAAATAACCTGAGGCTCCATCCTAGTGTAGGTGCATAATTTTCACTAGGATCTTCTTGTTGAATCTCAACACACTATTGGCTACACTTGTTATGGAAAATTAGATCTACATGGAGGCACCAAATCCATATCCAAATCTATATCTTCCTAGATAATAGCATGGCTTCTCCCAAGTAGACTTTCAATTTTATTGTAGATTTACATTTTCAGATCTATAATTATCATATCTACAATTATTT
>ML890063.1:2715-13247 GCA_009831015.1 Picea engelmannii | reverse complement strand
CTCATTACTTCACTTTATTATTTACCTTTTAAAATCTCTTAAACCACTTTGACTACTTTGACCTTTTGGGGCTTCTAGATGACATATGAGGGTCCTCCAACTTCGTAAGGCCATAACTCTCAAACCGGGAGGAGTTATGTGACGTTCCACATACCACCAGAAATGGAATGACATGTAATATCCATATAAAATAGTATTATTTAAAATTATATCATAACTCATAACGTTATCCATAAAACAAACTTGGGTCCATTACCCAAACCTGGGGTCTCCAACTTCTCATGGACATAACTCTCTAACCGTGAGGAGTTATGTGACGTTCCACATACCACCAGAAATGGAATGACAAGAACTATCCATGTAGGATAGTTTACCTGGGAAATTCATTGTCCTTAAACTCATTATTCCACAATTAATCATGGGTTCTCTTACTCCGCAAAGCATCTTCTCGTGAGGGATTTCACCATAAGGGGACCACTTTGGAGTTCATCCATATTTACTTCTTATCAACCATGACAAGAAAATAATGAGTCATATTTACATCAAAAAATATTGGGTCCATTACCCAAACCTTTGTGCTATGGGACTTTCTTCAAGGGTTGACATCAATGACAACCAACCTTAATCAACGATCTCCCCCTTTGGCATTGATGGCAACACTCTGATGCAATAATGAAATCATATCACTCATGCTCCCCCTGGAACCATGCCTCTGTCCTCTGTATCTAATAAATTTGCCTCTGTCCTCTGCATATGATAAATCTGCTCCCCCTAGAACCATGCCTCTGTCCTCTGCATTTGATAAATCTCTCCCCCTTTGTCATCAATGGCAAAGGTATCTTTCCATTCATGGCTTCTCCCCTTGACTGAACTGTCCTCTTATGATGCTTCCTCATGTACATATAAGACATAAGATAAGCATTCATGATGCAGGAGCATTGCCAACACATCAAGCGAGCCAGCGCGGAAGCGGAGGACAGATGGACAAGCCAACACAAATTTTGAAAACACTTTGGAATTGTTGCACGATCTTAAATGTAGCAATTAAGATGGAGGCACACTTGTATATGTAAATGGACCTTGAGCCTTTAATCTCTCGTCCTTAGTAGATAGGAGGCATTTAAGATAGTTAATGTAAAGTAGATAGAATTTAATTCTAGACTAGACAGTTTCTAGAGCGCAAGAGGGGAACGAGATATAGACACCCTCATTGTGCATTTGTAACATTATCAAGGAAGGAAGAGCAAGAGTATGCAGAGAGCTATGCGGAGAACACCCATGTATAGATATTTGAATTAATAGAAGAAAGCTTTGATTAAAATTCATGGTTCTGTGTCTGTTCTCTGTGTATTGATGCTTAATGGTGTGCTCATGAATATTTGCTTCCTGTTATACATTTGCTTTTATATGATGTGTATATGATTTCATGTCTGAATTGAAGTCTGAAAGGGTGAAGGAATGAGTTTCAATTGTTTCTCTATTTGAGCCAGAGAATTCCTGCAAGGAGTGCAGTTGAAGTGTCTGTAAGGAGTGCGTTGACAGAGGGTTCAGATAAAGATAACTTTTGTTCTCATTCATCCCAAAGGTGCAGACATGCACAAGAGCCGTGCAAGGAGTGCGCAGGCCGAGTTAAGTTCAGGGTTGCGAACCTGAGCAAAGCATTAAGATATTGCTGCTGCAGGCATGCGCAGAGTCAAAGACTTCAACACTTAGACGTGGTTGAAGGTTTGCCGCAAGGGGTGCATGCAAGAGTTTTCTGGAAGGACGTGAAGGTCGTGGAAAAGCTCAGGAGGGTTAGGCCTTCGAGTTTGTTGAAGGACCGTGCAGAGGAGTTGTGCCTTGAAGATTTTAGCAAGCATAGTAAGTTTGCATACAGGTGGACAAGTTCTGTGGAAGAACACTTCGTCACTTTGCAGGGATCAACAAAGAATAAACAGACGGTCGATATTCTCCGAGGAGAATTCACGATAAACCGTGGGTCGTTAGATCTTGTGGAGGTGCAAGGAATATACGACAGAGTGTTCCCAACAAGGTTCAAATATCAGGAGGGGCAGAGCCGTTGATCCAAGCCACAGGGGCCGTCGGATTTACGCGTGAAATTGTGTATCAGGGTTTCTTGGATTGAAACTCCAAAGTATTGCAACGGGAATCGCGATATTGTGATACGCGATATCCCGACAGTTACGTAAATAGTGTGGGGCCACAGGAGTTGGTGACGTGGATAGGTGGTACGCTTCATCGGGGTTTCGCAACAAGAAGTCCCGAACATTGGACATCAGGATTCGCGATCCCACGAAGTCCGAAATCCCGATGAGGTGACGGGACCGTTGAAAAGTCAAAGCCACGAGCTAATCGGAGTTTCGGCATATCGGGACTCGGGAGTCAGAGAACTGGGTTGCTCGACATCGCAAGTTACGAAACCGCGATAGGGAAAGTCCCGATAGGAAACGGGAAAAGGTCAGCGTTGACTTGTGTCGGGGTTTGGGGTTTTGAGAATCCTACGCTCGACCATTGATCTCGCGATACCGCGAAGTCCGATTCCCAGATAATTAAAGAGAGGGGGAATCACGCGAAGTGTTCTGTGGGTGCGAATTTATCGATAGGGAAATAGAAGAGCCTTAGAGTTCTTCAGGCCACGGAAGAAGAAGATCCTGTGTGCATGTGGACCTTCCGACCTGCGGGTGGTGAAGGGGCTGCGTTACCATCAATTTGGTATCAGAGCTCAGAAAGAATCTTTGCTTTCTGTAGTAGAGAAAGAGAATTCACCATGTCGCCAAGGAGAGATAGAAAATCACCCGATCCAGAGGACAGGGAAATGCCACGGAGGAGAGGCAGGCAGGTAACAGATCCAGTCATGGAGAGACAAATGCGTGATCTCTGAGCTAGACTCGAAGATATGGAGATAGCACAAAGACGCACAACCAGTGCAGGGGATCTGAGTGATTCCAAAAGCGAGATTGAGGCTGAACGTGAGGAGGAGGTTGTAGCCGAAGATGCATCAAACGAGCGTTTGATCAAAGCTATTGCCAGGATGGGTGAAAGAGCGAAGATGGACATTCCAGTTTACGAGGGAAATCTGGATGCAGAGGAGCTTCTAGATTGGATTAGAGCTCTAGATACATACTTCAACTATGAAGATGTCGAAGAGGACAAGAAAGTCAAGCATGTTGTTACATGCTTGAAAGGACATGCAGCATTGTGGTGGGATGAACTACAAGCTGACAGACGCTGCAAGGGCAAGCAGAAGATCAAGAGTTGGGACAGAATGATCGCAAAGATGAAGGTGAAATTCATCCCCAGAGATTATCAAATTACTCTGTTCAGGAGAATGCAGAACCTGAGACAGAAGCTGATGACAGTGAGAGAATACACCGAGGAATTCTATAAATTGAACATCATGGCAGGTCATCGGGAAAGCAATGATGAGAAAGTTGCCAGATGCATGAATGGCCTGAGATATGATATCCAGGATGAGATGAGCATGGTAACCATCCGAACGGTGGAAGATGCTTATCATATGGCTCTGAAAGCAGAAGAGAAGCTGAGTCGAAAACAGAGTCAAAGGGGCCGAGGCAGAAGCCAGCCCAGAGGCAAGTCATTTGCCCAGGACAAATTCCAGAAGCCCAGGGAGGAATGGAAGAAACCTTAGACTCACACAGAGAGAGGTGGAACCTCACAGTGAGGGCAGAAATGTGCTGAGCAGAAAGGGCAGCATAATGAGCAGAGAGGAGATTATGCTGACAACAACATTTTTCCTCATACTAGAGGTAGAGGAAGAGGAAGAGGTGGAGTAATTACATGCTTCAAATGTGGAAAGAATGGGCACAAGTCTTACGAGTGTCCAGAGAAAAAGAAGGACATTGGAGAAGCTCACATCGCCGAGGCCCAGAGGCGGGATGTTGAGGTAGAAGACGCTGAAGGTGGAAGATCGCTCATGATGCGAAAAGTCCTTTTGACACCCGAGAAGGAGGTGGAAAGTTCAGTCCAAAGGACCAAAATTTTCAGGACTTCTTGCAAGACCAAGGATAGGGTGTGTAAGGTCATTGTGGACAACAGTAGCACATACAATCTCATCTCAACCGAGATGGTAGAAAAGCTGGAGCTGGAGATGACTGATCATCCAATCCCATACAGAGTTTCGTGGCTACAGAAGGGACACCAGGTAACTGTCACTAAACAATGCTTGGTTGAATTCAAGATAGGAGGATATAATGATAAGATTTTATGTGATGTCATTCCTATGGATGTTTTTCATCTATTTCTGGGTAGACCATGGAAATATGACAGAAATGTGATTCATGATGGGAGAATGAACACATACACCCTAGAGAGGAATGGGAGGACACACATGTTGCTTCCAATTAAAGATAAGGAGGTGAAGCCGGAAGTGAGTAATACTGTACTTCTCATGAGTGGGAAGGAACTTATTACCGAGGTTAAGAAGAAGGAGGATCCACAGTTCATTGTGGTCAGGAAACCGAGGATTGTTCTGACTAGCACAAGAATGGATGATTTACCAGAGGAAGTTCAGGAACTGCCGGAAGAGTTCGCTGACATCATTGTGGACGAATTACCTCGTTCGTTGCCACCGATCAGGAGTGTGAGTCACCATATTGATCTCATACCAGGAGCCAGTTTTCCAAACAAATCCACGTACAGATTGACGCCGCAAGAGAATGAAGAGGTTAAAAGGCAGGTCCAGGATTTATTGGACAAAGTATTGGTCAGGGAAAGCTTGAGTCTGTGTGTTGTTCCAACAATACTCAGTCTGAAGAAAGACGGAGGCTGGAGGATGTGTACTGACTCGAGGGTGATTAATAAGATAACCATCAGGTACAAATTTCCATTGTCGAGGATGGATGATCTGATGGATTGCTTAAGTGGAGCAAAATATTTTTCAAAGATTGATTTGAAAAGCGATTATCATCAGATCCGCATGAGAGAAGGCGATGAGTGGAAGACAACATTCAAAACAAACGAAGGTTTGTATGAATGGCTTGTTATGTCGTTTGGCTTAACAAATGCGCCAAGTACCTTCATGAGGTTGATGAACGAAGTCCTGAGGGAGTTCATCAGGAAATTTGTCATTGTATATCTGGATGACATACTGATATTCAGTAAATCAGTGGCTGAACACTTGAAGCATTTGGCTATAGTGATGCAGAAACTACAGTAGGAGAAGCTGTTGATAAATATGAAGAAGTCCTCATTCATGAAGACATAACTCATTTACTTGGGGTTTGTTATTTCGGCAAATGAGTTGAGGATGGATCCAGATAAGGTGGAGGTAATAAAAAATTGGCCATCACCGAAGAACATATTTGAGGTGAGAAGTTTTCATGGTTTGGCTAGTTTCTACCGAAAATTCATCAGGAATTTCAGTGGGATTAGTGCAACAATGATGGACACAGTGAAGAAAAGACATAAATATTTTCACTGGACAACAGAGGCTGAGAAGAGTTTCAATCTGTTGAAAAGGAAGATTACAGAACAACCAATTTTGGTGTTGCCGGATTTCCAGAAAACATTTCAGGTGAAATGCGATGCAAGCGGATTTGCAATAGGGGCGGTCTTGAGTCAAGAAGACAGGCCAATCACATATTTCAGCGAGAAGTTGAACGAGGCAAAAGTGAAGTACTCCACATATGATAAGGAATTCTATGCTATCATACAGGCATTGAAGAAATGGAGGCATTACTTGATACCCAAAGAATTTGTCTTGTACAGTGATAATCATGCATTGCAGTTTGTGACTCAACAGGAAAAGTTGAATCAGAAACATGTCAAATGGGTTGAGTATATGCAGAATTTCAGTTTTGTGATTAAGCATATTTCTGGTACTGCTAACAAAGTGGCTGATGCTTTGAGCAGGAAGTGTTTACTGTTGCAGGAGTTTCGAGTCAAAACACTGGGTTTTGATGATCTCAGGGATATGTACACAGACGATCCATATTTTGGGGAAGCGTATGAAGCAGCTGAGAATCCAGTTCTCAGAGATAGAAGCCAGTGGATAGATTACATGATCCAGGAAGGATTTCTGTTCAGGGGCAATCAGCTGTGTATTCTGAAATGCTCCATGAGGGAGAACTTGTTAAAGGAGAAACACAACGAAGGATTGGCAGGGCACTTTGGCCATGAAAAAACATTAGAGAAGCTGAATGAGTCATATTTTTGGCCGGGAATGCGAGTAGATGTCAAGAGATTCGTTGACAGATGTAGAATTTTCCAGCATTCGAAGGGAAGGAAGCAGAATGTGGGATTCTATCAACCATTGCCCATACCAGAAAGGTCGTGGGATGCGATTAGCATGGATTTTGTATTGGGGTTGCCAAGAACACAAAGAGGTGTTGATTCAATATTTGTGGTGGTGGATAGATTTTCCAAGATGGCACACTTCATTCCATGTCAGAAAACTAGTGACGTGGCTCACATCGCGAACCTGTTCTTCAAAGAGGTCATTCGACTTCACGGGTTGCCGAAGAGCATAGTTTCGGATCGAGATACGAAATTCATAGGGAATTTTTGGAGGACCTTATGGAAGAAGCTGGGAACTAACTTTTTATTTAGTTCAGCGTATCATCCTCAGATGGATGGACAGACAGAAGTGGTCAACAGAAGTCTGGGAGACTTGCTGAGAAGCTTGGTGACAGAGCACCATAGCCAGTGGGACCATATATTACCACAGGCAGAGTTTTCTTATAACGACTCAGTGAATCAGAGCACAAGCTAGAGTCCATTTCAGGTTGTCTATGGGATGCATCCGAGAGGAATTTCCGAACTGAGGGATTCAGAATAGACTACGACTAGGAGCGCTAGTGCAGAAGATTTCGCAGAAGCGATGAGGGAACTTCACAGCCAGGTGAAGGAGCGACTGCTGAAATCAGGCCAGGAGTATAAGCATAGAGCAGACCAGCATAGAAGACAACTTCAGTTTGAAGATGGTGATTTGGTTCTGGCACATTTGAGGAAAGAAAGGTTCCCAAGAGGAACATACAATAAGCTGAAAATGAAGAAAATTGGGCCATGCAAGGTCTTGAAGAAATTTGGGGGCAACGCTTATGAGATTGAATTACCTGATGGGATCGGAATTTATCTGATATTCAATGTCTCAGATTTGTACCCATATAGAGCTGAAGAAACAGGGACTGGAATTGAGCAGCCAGTGATTCAGTGGACGAAATAGATGCCAGTTGCAGGGAAGCCACAGATGGAGTGCATACTGGACAAGAGAGTGGGTAAGAGGACCAGGCGAAAGCAATACTTCGAGTATCTGGTCAAATGAAAGAACCATCCAGTTGAAGATGCCAGCTGGGAGACTAAAGCGGAGATACAGAGGCATGGACGGACTGTGTAGGAGCTCATGGACATGAGCCCATGAAAGTTTTCAAGAGAGGGAGTATGATGCAGGAGAATCGCCAACACATCAAGCGAGCCAACGTGGAAGCGACGGACAGCTGGACAAGCCAACACAAAATTTGAAAACACTTTGGAATTGTTGCGTGATCTTAAATGTAGCAATTAAGATAGAGGCGCACTTGTATATGTAAACGGACCTTGAGCCTTTAAACTCTCGTACTTAGTAGATAGGAGGAATTTAAGATAGTTAATGTAAAGTAGATAGAATTTAATTCTAGACTAGACAGTTTCTAGAGCGCAAGAGGGGAACGAGATATAGACACCCTCATTGTGCATTTGTAACATTATCAAGGAAGGAAGAGCAAGAGTATGCAGAGAGCTATGTGGAGAACACCCATGTACAGATATTTGAATTAATAGAAGAAAGGTTTGATTCAAATTCATGGTTCCGTGTCTGTTCTCTGTGTATTGATGCTTAATGGTGTGCTCATGAATATTTGCTTCCTGTTATACATTTGCTTTTATATGCTGTGTATATGATTTCATGTATGAATTGAAGTCTGAAAGGGTGAAGGAATGAGTTTCAATTGTTTCTCTATTTGAGCCAGAGAATTCCTGCAAGGAGTGCAGTTGAAGTGTCCGCAAGGAGTGCGTTGACATAGGGTTTAGATAGAGATAACTTTTCTTCTCATTCATCCCAAAGGTGTAGATAGGCACAAGAGCTGTGCAAGGAGTGCGCAGGCCGAGTTAAGTTCAGGGTTGCGAACCTAAGCAAAGCATTAAGAGACTACTGCTGCAGGCGTGCGCAGAGTCAAAGACTTCAACACTTAGACGTGGTTGAAGGTTTGCCGCAAGGGGTGCGTGCAAGAGTTTTCCGGAAGGACGTGAAGGTCGTGGAAAAGCTCAGGAGGGTTAGGCCTTCGAGTTTTTTGAAGGACCGTACAGAGGAGTTGTGCCTTGAAGATTTGAGAAAGCATAGTAAGTTTTCATACAGGTGGATGATTTCTGTGGAAGAACACTTTGTCACTTTGCAGGGATCAACAAAGAAGAAACAGACGGTCGGTATTCTCCGAGGAGAATTCGCGATAAACCGTGGGCCGTTAGATCTTGTGGAGGTTCAAGGAAGATACGACGGAGTATTCCCAACAAGGTTCAAAGCTCAGGAGAAGCAGAGCTGTTGATCCGAGCCACAGGGGCCGTCGGATTTACGCGTGAAATCGTGTATCGAGGTTTCGTGGATTGAAACTCCAAAGTATTGCAACAGGAATCGCGATATTGCGATACGCGATATCCCGACGGCTACGTAAATAGTGTGGGGCCACAGGAGTTGGTGATGTGGATAGGTGGTACGCTTCATCGGGGTTTCGCAGCGAGAAGTCCTGAACATTGGACATCAGGATTCGCGATCCCGCGAAGTCCAAAATCCCAAGGAGGTGACGGGACCGTTGAAAAGTCAAAGCCGCGAGCTAATCAGAGTTTTGGCATATCGGGACTAGGGAGTCGGAGAGCCGGGTTGCTCGACATCGCGAGTGCCGAAACCACGATAGGGAAAGTCCCGATAGGATACGGGAAAAGGTCAGCGTTGACTTGTGTCGGGGTTTGGGGTTTTGAGAATCCTACGCTCGACCATTGACCTCGCGATACCGCGAAGTCTGATTCCCAGATAAGTAAAGAGAGGGGGAATTGCATGAAGTGTTCCGTGGGTGCGAATTTCCCGATAGGGAAATAAAAGAGCCTTAGAGTTCTTCGGGCCACGGAAGAAGAAGATCCTGTGTGCGCGTGGACCTTCCGACCTGCGGGTGGTGAAGGGGCTGCGTTGCCATCAATTCAAAAAGCATTCATTTTGGAATAGAAATAACTCCAAGTCTTTGGTAAAGATAGTCAAAGGCTTCCCGTGGAAGTGGTTTTGTAAAGATGTCTACCACTTGTTCTTTTGTGCCCACATACTCAACTTTGATGTTCTTTTCTGCAATCTGTTCTCATAGAAAATGATACTTGATTGGAATGTGCTTCGTCTTGGAGTGCATCAATGGGTTTTTTGAGATACCGATGACACTTGTATTATCACAATATATTGGAATGGGCTAATCATACTCAACCTATATGTCTGTCAAAGTTTGTTTCATCCAAAGAACCTGTGTACAACATGCTGCTACTGCAATATACTCTGCCTTGACTATAGATAGAGATACTGATGATTGTTTCTTGCTTAGCCATGATACCAAACACTCACCTAAGTATAATGTTGCTCCACTGGTGCTTCTTTGGTCATCAATACAACCTGCCCAATCTACATATGTGTAGGTATTAAGTGATATATATTTTCCTTTTGGATACCATAATCCAAACTCTTTTGTTCCTTTGAGATATCTGAAAATCCTCTTTACTGCTAATACATGTGATTCCTTTGGTGCTGCTTGAAATCGTGCCACCTGTCCAACTACTTGCATTACATATGGTCTGGATGTTGTCACATATAGTAGGCTGTCAATCATTGACCTGTATTGCCTCTGATCTGTAGACTTTGAATCATCATCTTTGCTCAACTTACAACTGGTTTGCATGGGAGTGATAACTGGTTTGAAATCTTCCATTCCAAACCTCTTTAGCATTTCTATGATATACTTGGTTTGAGAAATAAAAATTCCTTGGTTTCTTTGATGTATCTAAAGTCCCAGAAAGAAGGATAGTTCTCCGAGTAACGACATTTCAAATTCATTCTGCATGTCTTTTGCAAATTTCTGGCTTAACCTGTCGTCATCACTACCAAAAATAATATCATCAACATAAACTTGAATTAATAAAATATTACCTTGACTTACCTTGATGTAGAGGTTGTTGTCTGCACTTCCTTTTCTGAACCATGCCTGCTGCAGATACTTATCCAGTCTGGAGTACCATGCTCTAAGAGCCTGTTTTAGACCATACAAGTCCTTCTTTAATTTACATACATAGTCTGTGTTCTTTGACAACTGAAATCCTTTTGGTTGTTCAATGTAGACTTCTTCTTCAAGTTCCCCATTCATAAAAGATGATTTTACGTCCATATGATATACTTTAACATTTTTGGAGCATGCATAAGCTAAAAGTAAATGGATTGCTTCCATTCTGGCAACTGGGGCAAATGTCTCTTCAAAGTCGATTCCTTCAATCTGTGCATATCCTTTACATACCAA